>JAODAL010003325.1:0-176115 GCA_025379985.1 Phyllomedusa bahiana
AATGAGGTGCATTACAAAGTGCCGTTTGCGTTTCTTAATGCCCCTGATACGGTGTACGGGGGCTTACACTAAGGGTAAACGGGGCGTACCTGATGTGGGTTTGGGAAAAATACGACAGACTTCTGGCACAGCCCTTTCATAAAACCCGCCCATAGTTTTGGCATTTAGGCCAAAAAGAAAATTTTTTGGGGTTTTTTCATTGCCCGAAAAACCTTCTTCCCCCATGCTTGTGTGCCCGCTACATATTTTTTTGCTGTAAATTTTTTAATTTTGGAACCTGCCCCTTTTTTTTTTTGGGCCCCCCTTTTTTTAAATAAAAAACCCCCAGACGCGCATAAGGTTGTGACAGACCTGCTGTTTACATTGATTTATCTCAAATGCCATGAAGTAGGGTCATTTTAAGGGAATTTTTTATACTCATTTTTTTGCGCACTTTGATGCTTGCCTTTCCCCACCCGCATTGATTCGTTTTTTAACAATTACACCTGAGGAAGGGGGGGGGGATTTATCAAAAAACGGAGGGGTTAGGGGCGTTAATAGACATTTTCATAACAAGGAAAAACAAAAAACCAAAAGAGTGGGGGTCAGATAAAAGTTTTTTAAACAGGGGGGTGAATAAAATACCCCTGAGGGGGGGTGGATAATTTTATGTAAAAAAAGGCAGATTTTTCTTGATAAATTTTGCCCCCTTTTTTTGGGTGCAAAACGAAAATTATTTTAACTTTTTTGAGCTTAAAAATGGTTATCTGGGGGCAGTGTATGATTTTCTGTATTTGACGTATGTATGGACATTACAAGACAGCTGATATCACATCACTAGGTGAAAAATTGCAAACCATAATTTGAGTAGGGTTCTCTCATTTCCGCTTTAAAAAAGGGAAAATTGAAGCAGCAGTGGATCAGGGAAATGACGGGGCCGGTTTTTTAAAGAAAATAAGCCCAAAAAGTTTTTAAAAAAAAGTATAAAAAAGAAAAGTATGTATGCTTACCATGCACTTTTATGTCCACTCATCATTCCTTTTGTTAATGAATACCGAGGCTGTTATTTGGGCACCCCAAAAAAATTTGGGAAACAGTAAACCTTGAGGTAACCCTTAAAATCAATGTGCTTTACTTCTTCCTATTAAAAAGCACATTGATTTTAAGGATTTCCTGGAGGCTTACTGCTTCTACTATTATAATAATGTGTAAGAATAAGGAGTAAAATAAAAATGTAGAGGGATGTTCCCATTGGCCTTCAATTTTCTTGAATGATGTTTGCTTACATCAACCCTGTACAGTGTATCTGATTTTAGTACAAACCCTACAAATGAGAGAGGTTTCTATTACAAAAGTGTGCAGAGGTACTGTAATGCATATGAACTTTGTGCTTGCCAGATAAAGATTTGCATCAGTGAAGTACATCAGATCTTTAGAGAAAGCTTTGGATCAAAGGACTGATCATATTTCAATGTCCCCATATATTCATGTTCATGTGCAAGCTAAAAAGACTACATGCTCTGGTATGATATTCTGCTAAACCCTACTGATGTGATGGCCATTCATGCAGCCATATATAAAGGCATAGTTTTTGCAGACTGCTACTTCAGCATTTCTGTTTTCACTGCTTGGCGTTCTCCAATAGTTTAGGTGATCTATGTGAGATTTCTGAGGAACACAAAAGAGAGAACCATGGAACATGCACCATCTTCAGGCCCTGTAACTAGCATAACATTAAACTATTAGCATACCTGGACTGAAATACATGAGAATGATGCACTCTCCTGGTAAAGCTTGGTTAACAAAGGTGTGGTCTTTCTTCCTATGGTTAGAGTAATCATGACATTGCAGTCTCCCTGCAAATCTTCTAAATGCAAACAGATTTGATTTGGGTGATTAGAGTGCATTGTTCTGGGAAATATAAGAGCATAGCGCCTAAAAGGTAGAAAGGGAAATAAAAGAGGTAATCAAAATCACATGACATTTCTGATGGTGACCATTCAATTTTATTGTAACATATTTAAATGTTAACCTAATATGGGGGGTTGTAAGCTAAAAACTGAACATAACTAGGGTCTCTCGATAGGTTCACAACTCATTATCATCCTTAAAGGGTTGTTATCGTTTGAACTGTTCATGCTGTTCCGCTAATTCTCTGAGATTGAGTTAGAAATTCAGGGACGAGTCTCTCCTCTCAGCAGGCATGTCTCCCCTCCCTGAAGACCTGTGACATCATAATTCTGACTGTGCAGTGGAAGAGAAGGAACTCAGCATAAAGGATGTCTGCCAGAGGAATGCTATAAAGCCTCCTGCATGTCTTGCTCAGTTGTGTCGGCAGAGCTTCAAGCGCTCCATAAGCTCCCTTGCTAGTGTATTATATGCAGTTATACACACAGCCTGAACTGATGAAAACATGGTGAGGAGTTGTACACTGTCCCGCCCCCCTCTGTTACCAGACATCAGTCTGGCCTTACTGTGCTTATATGGTGCAATGACACTGCCCTCTACCTTTCTCCCCTGTTTACAGGTAGAGCTGTATAGACTCTGTTATATGAGTGGTTCTGTAACTTAAACAGCCAGTAATGCCAAGTCATTTCACCCTAAAGATGGGAGATGTGTATAGAGCCAGCAGCCCTTGGGTACTTCACTATCAGATTTTAAACGCTTCAGAGGGACGTAAACCACACAGTGTGCAGGCAGCCAATCACAGCGCAGGGGTAATGCAACCCAATTACAAAAGTGCTTATTTTTTCTGTCCCCATAATCTGAGACATGACCTTTGTAGCGATACAACCCCTTTAATGACATTATCATACCTCTTTCATGTCTATGGGAGTATCATCAGCATTAGCACAGAGATCTGATTGTACACAAGAACAAATTTAATTGACTGGGGTCACGGTTCTGCATCGACTGAAAAAGGAAGGAAGTTCCTCAATCTGCTAGAGGATAATTTTATGGGGCAGTTTATGGAGGGCAAACCCCACTAGAAGTGATGCTCTTTGGATCTGGTCATTCTAATAAAGCAGAACTTGTCGGAACGGCACGCGTTTCTGAAAATCTAGGTAACAAGTGACCACAATATAATTTATTTTAGCATAAAACTGGAAAAAGAAAAACAGAGCGGGAAAGTATAAACATTTTAATTTTAAAAGGGCAAAATTTAGCTTCATTGTGGGACGCAATACAGGACTTAGACTGGGAGCTGCTATAAGCATGAATAGTGATATAGAAGCAAATTGGATGGAGTTTAAATATACTTTGGGGAAATTTATTGCTAAAATATATTCCTATGGTAACAAGTATAGGCGACTAAAAACTAAAACCAACCATGGCTTTACCTTCTGTTAAGAGTCAATAAAAATAAAAAAAAGGGCCTTTAAAAAAATATAGTCAGAGGGCTCGGCATCAGCCTGTTGAACAATTATAAAGAGCTTAATAAAAAATCTTGTAAAAAGTGTAAAAGAAGCTAAATTCAAAATGAAAGGCAAGTTGGCCAAGGACAGCAAGACCTAACCCAAGAAATTCTTTAAACATATAAATGCCAAAAAAAAAGCCAAAGTCAGAGCAAGTAGGACCCTACAAACTGTGATGGGGAGCTGGTCACTGGTGACACAAGAGAAAGCAGAAGGTACTATATAGGTTCTTCAGCTCAGTATAGACTATCAAGGAGATGGTAGTTGAGGGGGGTGGGCCACGTGCAGATTAGGTGGGCGCCAGTTCTGTTAATACATCATCTACTAAAATTAATTGCTCAGTGTAGAAAAAGTCAAAGCAGTTAAATAAACTGAATGTGAACAAGGCTCAGGCCCTGATGGCATTCACCAAGAGTTCTTAAGAGCTCAGCTCGGTTATCAGTGTTCCCCTGATACATGATATTTAGAGATTCCTTGGTGACTGTATAGTGACAGGAGATGGCGCAAGGCAAATGTAGTTCCCATCTTCAAATAAAGGTTCTAAGTCTTGCCCAGGTAATTATAGACCAGTAAGTTTAACATCTGTTGTGGGGAAAAAAATGTTTTGAAGGGCTCATGAGGGACTATATACAGGAGTATGTTGACCAAACACAATATTATTAGTGATTGCCAGCATGTATTTCTAAGGACAGAAGCTGTCAGACCAATTGATTTCCTTTTATGAAAGAGGCGAGAGTAGAAGTCTGGATAGGGAGAGCGCTGTGGATATTGTGTTTTTAGATCTTTGCAAGGCGTTGACACGTGTCCCGCTAAGCGTTTGTAGGTTAAACTAGAATCCATTCGGGGTTATAGAGATAACAGTGTTGTAAAGGATTAAAAACTGGCTGCTGGATCGTACTCGAGAGTGGTGGTAAATGAATCCTACTCTGAGTGGTCCCGGTTGAGAGTGGTGTGCCGCAGGGCTAAGTATTGGGTCCTCTCTTATTTAATGTTATTTATTAACGATATAGTGGAAGGGACTCAATAGGCACGGTTTCGATTTTGCAGATGGACACAAGCTAGTAGGGTAGTGCAATCTATGGAAGATGCTCATTAAATTGCAAGCCAGGTCTGGACACACTGAGTGCTTGGGCATCCACTTGCCATGGGGTTCAATGTGGAAAAAAATGTAAGGTTCTGCATCTGGGAGAATAATATACGGCATCATATGTCCTAGGTGGGAGAAAAACTTGGAGAATCGCGTTGTTGAGAAAAGATCTGGGCGTTTTGTAGATCATGAAAAACTACAGAACGGCATGCAATTTTCAATCAGCTGCCTGTAAGGCAGTAAGATATTTGAGTGTATTAAAGAGGCATGGACTCGAGGGCAAGGTGTGTGCAAACAACCCCCCCATGGGGGGGGGGGGGGAGGATGTCATTCTACAGCTGTACAAGCTTTGGTGCGACCTCACTTAGAATATGTTTTTCAGTTCTGCGGCCCCAGTTTATAGGAAGAGATGTAATAGAGCTAGAGAGAGTACAAAAGACGAGCAACCAAACTTATACAGGGGAAATGGAGCATCTTAAGTTATGAGGGAGGTTAGTAGAATTGAAATTATTTAGTCTTCGAGAAAAGACGGCATCGGGGGGATCATGATTTAATTTATATAAATTATATAAATGGTCCCTACAAAAATATGGGGAAAATTTATTTTAAGTGAAGCCCTCAAAAGATCAAGGGGACATTCCCTTCGACTAGAGGAAAAAAATGATTTAATCTCAGGGAGAAGAGCGTTCTTCCCACTGTGAAGAACTGTAATCTTGCTGGATTTGCCTGCATGAGAAGATGGTCACAGCAGGAACTGTAGGAGTTTCAAGAAAGCTTAGATACCTACTGGATAATATAGATTATTAATGCGTACGTTAGCTACGGTAAAATTCTGGTCTGGCCATAGCAAAGGGTGGCGGCTTCTGGGGTTCAGATATAGGGTCTATTACTGGAGCAGGTTGGTTCTTGCCTTGTGGTTTTGGGGCATTAAACCAGTGGAGAGCGTGGGATTTAAGTCCTTGTCGCTCATCCCTCACCACATTTTCCCACCCTTGTTGAACTCGATGGACATGTGTCTTCTTTCAACCTACTAACTATGTAACTATGTAACTATGTAACTATGTAACTATGTAACACAAGAACAAATTTAAGCTTTATGGACCCTTTAGTATGGTACTCCTAGCCTGTTATCAGGCCATACTGTATGCTCATCTGCTTTGATTTTCTACAAGGCATACAGCAGGGAGTAAGACTTTGTCCACACAATGAGTATTTCAAATCGGAATCCACATGGATTCTGATTTTAAATACTTGTCTAAAACTGAACATAAATCATTCCCATTGCCCCAATAGAAAATATGGGCCACATGTATGAAAACTGTCTAGGTCTAAGACTTTCCTTATTGCTATAGCATATCCTATCAGATTTCCTCTTTCAATTGCATATAGTGCTCACAAAAAATGAAGCAGGCGCTCTGATTGGTTGCTATGGCAAACAAAGAAAGTCTTAGACCAAGAAAGTCTTCATACACGTCCCCCTATGGGTTGGAATTATGGCGATCAGTTTCTCGAAGTCAAAAAACTTGAATGAACATGTTCATTCTTTGATCGGAAAATGTGTGGAAACTTAATATTGATGTCAATGGGGATAGCTAACAACCTTGTGTAAAACGCGCCCCAAACATTTGTGTTTTTAACGTGGATCCACGACCAAAACCATGTAGAAATGGCTGAATTCGACGAGTACAATTTTACTTGTCGTGTGGATGTGCCCTTATGGTAATCTTCCCTAAAAGCAATGATCTTAATATGGTGAATTATGGTGGATGATAGGAAACCATGGGTCTCTTACTGTTTTCTTTCTGAAATACCTATACAAATTAATAGACAAATCTGTTTTGGACAAGGTTTATAAGCTCTCCATTGATTCCTATGGGGATTTTTAGCATTGAAAACTCATCAAGAATTGACATTACACTTCTTTTTCAGCGCCCAAAACATCTTCCAAGAAGCGCCTAAACTGTATGCGTCAAACCTTGTATTGTGTGTGCACATCCATGCACTGTGTTTACATAGGAATCAATGAAAATGAATGGTGGACATTGGAGGGTTTGTTGACGCTGTTTTGAGCATGGTAACGATTCAAAAACAGCGCCAAGAAAAGCATCAAAATCAGCTGTGTGAACATACCCTAAAATAACAGCTATTGTTATATATATAAAGGTGGAAAGTTTCCTCAAGGGGGATCCAGGAAAAACGGGACCTTCCACAAACGACGGAAACTAATCACAACAGGATTGAGGCTATCTGACCCCACCCCAGTCGATCAGTGTAGTCTTCCTCTGTAAAATGGATTATCCCAGTGGATAACCAACTTCTACAGTCAGAAATGTATTGTGAATTAAAAACTGCCAAACCTAGAGTATGATGGCATTTTAAAAATGAAACCTTAATTTAAAATCAAGGAAGATCTGTAGTAAAAAAAACTTAGAACAAAACAAAGTCAAAGCTACAGGAGAAATTTCGCCAAAAGACATAAATACATTGAAAACTTTTGTTATTACACTTACGGTTTTGCTTCCAGAGTGGTGCAGATTTGTAAAAGTGTCAGAACCACAGATATCAATGGCGGCAACATTCTGTAGGTCTTTCTGTCTAACTGGTATTAGCTGCATGACAAACTAAACACATTCTGTTGTATTATACTTCTTGTGAAAGAGACTGTGTCCACTGACGACTGCAGGATAAATATTTGCTGAGTCCTGATTAACCACCTCAAGGTCTGCTTTAAGTGAAAAGCAAAAATCATTTGAACATAAATGTTGTCATTCCTCTACTATTAACTGGTGGATTCATATTATTGATTAGTATAAGTTTTCTATCGACTAGGAGACCCAAACAGTTGGGAAGAGTTGGAAGATGTAGCCATTAAAATGGTCTTTGCAAGATCTTCTGAAATGTGACCCTCAGCTTTTATTGTAAAAAACCTGGGTTACCCCACTTACATACTAAAACCAATGAAATATTAGAAGTGTTAATTAGCTAGATCATGTGGCCAAAACATTACAGGCAAAGAGGATTCATATTGTCACGAGCGGCACCGCAGGCCGTGGTCCGGGCTGCGGGCGCGCTCGTGTCCCTGCTGTCCTCGTTGCACCCGGGGCGGGTGGCCCCGCTGTCCACGGGTGCACCCGCCCACTCGGGCGCTGTCACTTACCTGACCACGATCCTGCTCTGTCTCAGCCGTCTGCTGGCCCGTGTGCGTGTCCCCGCTCCCTAGGGTGCGCGCGTGCCGGCTCTGTGAAATTTAAAGGGCCAGAGCGCCGGTCATTGGGGTTGCCAGCCGCTGACCTATATATAATGGCTCCACTCCTTGTTGACCTCGCAATTCCATAGTTAACCATACCTATGAGAGGAAGCCTTTTGTCAGTCCGTTTTCGTACTCTTCTGTTTACAGTTCCGTTTAGCCGTTCTAAACGGACCACAAACCTTCTCTGCTGCCCTGACTTCTGCCCGTCCTCCGACCACGACTTTGCCTGGCGATTTGTACCGCGTTGCGCCTGGCCGCCTCCGCAAGCAAGTCACATCAGGGTAGAGACCTGTGGAATCTCGCCGCAGCTAAGTCCATTCCTGCTTTGCTGGCAGGCTCTGGTGAAAACCGGGACCCACTTAGAATCGGCTCCTCGGTGTGGATATCTACCACTGCGTGCAGCGGTCCAGTGGATCCACTACCCAGTTCGGTTACAGTTGGAATCGGCCGATGGATCCCTCAAAGCTTCCAGTTACCCAGCGTGGAAGATCTGACGTCATCTGTTGACCAGCAATCCCGCAGCTGACCCAGCAGGCGCATACTGTTTAGACCAGCTGAGACCTTGATGCAACAGCTCGTGCCTCTCAGCAGCAGTCTACACCACCTCCGCCCCATCCGTTCACTGCACTGGCCGTCTCTCCCGCCTTGTGGGACCCTCAGCTACGGCTGTCGCTTCCCTCGAAGTTTGATGGTGACGGAAAACTATGCAGGGGATTTATCACGCAGTGCTCTTTGCAACGTGCGAAATAATGATGCTGATCCAAATTTCCGTGCCGAACGGGACTAAAGTGGCGTTCATCCTCAGTTCTGCTCTCCGGGAAGGCTCTGGCCATGGGCAACTCCCCTCTGGACCAGGGGTGATCCATCTGGTGGGCGACATTGCAGCCTTTTTTGGTGAGTTCCTTTGTGTTTTACGAGAAACCGGCATGGGCTCATCAGCGGAACCGCACTCCTGAACTTGCGTCAGGGAGACTCGTCAGTTGGCGATTATGCCATTCTAATTCTGCACCCTGGCCTGGGAGCTAACTGGAATGAGGCATGCCACCTATGTGCTCTTTCAAGAAGGGCACTCTCTAGCCAGGGGTCAGGATGCTTTGGGCCGCAAGGGATCTTCCGGCTTCCTGAATGAGTTATTCCACGCTGGCCACGCATATTGACATTACGCTTTCACCGAGAGACAAGAGAGCTCCACAGGAAGTGACTCTGTTCGGCCGTCGTTTTCCATGCTTGGCTTCCGGAGTTCTAGAAGCCTCCCTCTGCCACCTTATACGCAATCGGCGAGCGCCCATGGCAAGTGACCGTGCCCTATCTCTCTGTACCAGGATGTTTCCCACGTCGCACAGAGAAATCTGTGTCTGTACTGCGCTAGTCCGGACGCACTTTCTGAGGATTGTCCGCTTCGTTCCGTGCCCGGGAAATGCTGCGCACCTAAGGCACGTGGGCAGAGGCGTCCTGGGTGTGAACTGTTTCCCTTACACGTTAGACCATGCTGGTGCAGATCATCTCTAGTTCTGAAGAGAAGAAAGTTCAAGGCTATTTTGCCGTCTTGGATTCGGTTCTGCAGGGACACTTTATGGATTTGCCGCCATGGTGTCTAAGCTTTGCTCTCCCCAAGATTCGCTCGATAAAGCCTCTTGCAATTTCTTCGGTGAGTGGGATGGTCCCTGAGCGAAACTATCCAATTACACGCCACAGAGTGCCTGTCGACGATGCGCGTAGGGGGGTCTCTCCACGGTGAGAGGTGTGCTGTTCTCTGTATTTCCCTTTTCCTCGCCTATCAATGCTGTGGGCGACTTACCCTGGCTGCAATGCCACGGCCCCTGTCTGTAGATGGAAAATGGGCGACAGTTACAGGATGGGGACAAGACTGCGGCATCCGTTTGTTCTTGTTAGTATTCTCGCCGGTGCTTACCACTTCTCACCAGCGCTTTGATGCACATTACAGGATGCCTGCTGAGTTCCAGGACCTTTGCGGGACTAGTTTTTCCGAGAACACAAGCTTGAGTCACTTGCAACCACACCGCACCTACGACTGCCCTATTGACTGTTGCCTGGCACGAGCCATCCTGGGCAAGGTTTACCGCTGATTCTGTGCCCGAGGGACCAAGGCCATGTCAGACTATATACAGGAGAAACCTCAAAAAGGGCTTCATCCGCAAGTCCTCTTCACTGGCAGGGGGAGGCTGCTTGTTCTTTGTTGGAAAGTAAAAAGGATGGGCTCGCTACGTCCTTGCATCGACTACCGCGCTTAATAAAATTACGGTGAAGAAACCGCTACCCGCTGCCTATGGATCCATGGAGCTCTTCGACCGGCTTCGTGGAGCCAGGATTTCTCACAAATTGGAATTTGCGTGGGCCTATAACCTTATCGCATCCGGAGGGTTACGAGTGGAATAATGGCATTCACCAACCGGGACGGGCATTTCGGTATTTAGTTATGCCTTCGGTCCTCTGCAATGCCCCTGCGGTGTTTCAGGGGTTCGTTACAAACCATTTTTTTTTTTTCAGGGACCTTCTTATATTCTTGCATGTAGGTGTATTGGACGCATTCTGTTTTTTCGCCCTGAATCTCAAAGTCCAACGTCTCCATGTGCGGCAGGATCCTCAGACGTCTTCGGGAGAATCATTCTTTTCGCCGGAATAGAAGAAGTGGCAGTTTCACTAGTCCAGTATGCCCTTCAAGGATTATTTTATCTCTGCCAAGGGACTTCAGGTGGGATCCGCCAACTATGTCTGCCGTCACTGCAAGTGGTCTCGTTCAATGGCCTTCAGGCCATCCAGCGGTTCTTGGCTTCGACAAAAATTAAATACCGCCGTTTATCCCTCACTTCTCGGAACACTGGTGAATCCCTTTGTAGGCCCTCACAAAGAAGTAAGGACATTCCTAGGAGTGCCACAAGTGGCCGAAGATGCGTTTCTCCGCTCAAGGTAGCCTTTGCTCGGCCCCCGTTCCACCCCCCCTGTCACCGTTCCGTGAGTCATCGGAAACCTTTCTGTTCTGGAGGTGGACGCGTGTCTGAGGAGCAGGGTGAGTGATCTCTCAATGGGACTCCAAGGGCAAGTCTGTTGCGTGTGGTTCTTTTCTAAAAATTCTTCTGGCCCGAAAAGAACTAAAATATTGGAGAACGTGAGTTGTTGGCCATTAAATGGCCCTTGAAGAGTAGGAGGCCATCTGCTGGAAGGGGCTCGCCAAACGGTTACTATTTACTATGACCACAGATCTTGTGTACTCCGACGGCTCACGAGACTTAATCCACGGCGAGGATCGTTAGGGCTCTCTTCTTCTCGTGCTTTAACTTCGTGATACATTTTGCCCCCCGGCCGGAGAAAAACGTCCAAAGGCTGATGCCCTGTCTTGGCGGGCCCTCGGACGTTCGTGGGTGAGGAGTCGGCTCACAGTCCACATCATTCCACCTAAAACCGTCTGATTGCTGCGGACTCGGTGGATCTTCAGCAGATTCCTCCTGGCAAGACTTACGTTCGTCCTGCGCTTCGAGGGAGAATCTGAAAATGGGGTCTTGGCACCTCGGATTGATGGACACCCGGCGTGTACGAACAGACAACCCAGCTTATAAGCTGCTTACTATTGGTGTGCGTGACCTTGCCGGATGTCAAGGGACTTTGTGGATTCGTGCTCCTCGTGTGCCCGCCTAACAAGACAACCACCTCAAGCTGCGGGATTGCGTCTGCCGCGCCCATTCAGAGAGCCCGCCGTAGGTCCCATATTGCATGGACATTTATACGGAGATCTCCCCCTGTATGCTGGTAATACCGTCTTCTGGGTCATCGTTGGATCGATTTTCTAAGATGGCACACTTGTAGCACAGCCCGGGTTTGCCAATCCGTGCCTCGTCTGGCGACCTCTTATTACTGAATGTATTCTGTTTGCATTGATTCCTACAACACATTGTTCGGATCGCACGGGTACAGTTTGTCTCCGATCTTGTCGGGTCCCTATGTTCTCAAAGTTTAAGGTAGATCTTGGACTTCTCCTATGCTTACCATTCTGCAGACCAATGGGCAGGTGGAAATGGATCAAAACAGATCCTGTGAAATATTACATACGTCACTTTGTGTTCGGCTCAGCAGGAGATGGGTCGGGCTTGTTTACCTTGGGCCAGAGTTCGCTTACAACTCTCTGGATTCGGAGTCTGTGGGCGCTTTCTGTTCTTTGTGTTTATGGACTACATCCCCGCCATACCACTCCCGATTGTATTCGGTCTCTGATGTCCTGTATGGACACCTTGGTTCGTGACCTGGAGGACCGTCTCTGGAACAGACTCGTTGTTCTCTGCATCCAGGCCTCCACCCAGATAAGTCTGGCTATCTCAAATATATCCACCTGAAGATTCCATCTTACAAACTGGGTCCCCGCTACCTCGGTCCTTTCGTGGTCCTGAAGAAGATCAACCCAGTGGTCTACAATCTCCGGCTGCCCCCCTCGATGCGGATCCGAAATCCTTTCACGTTGTCCCTGCTATAAACCAGATATCTTGAACAGGTATTCCCGGAGCTTGTCACCTCCCACCCCGGTGGCTGACACCTCTGATGTCTTCACTGTAAAGGAAATCCTGGCCATGAAGACGATCTGGGGGAAACGTCATTTCCTTATTGATTGGGAGGGGTTAGGGCCGGAGGAAAGATCGTGGGAGCTGGAGGAAAACATCATGGACCGAAGGTTGCTTAGGAGATTTCTTCAGGCCAGAGGGGGAGACCAAAGGAGGGGGTACTGTCACGAGCGGGTGCGCTCGTGTCCCTGCTGTCCTCGTTGCGCCCGGGGCTCCCTCGGGTGCTGTCACTTACCTGACCACGCTCCTGCTCTATCACAGCTGTCTGCCGGCCATTGCGCGCGTCCCCACTCCCTAGGGAGCGCGTGCCAGTTCTGTTAAATTTAAAGGGTCAGCGCGTCGGTAATTGGTGTTGCCGGCCACTGACTCTATATAATGGCTCCACCTCTTCCTTGACCTCACCGATTTCATAGTGCCCATACCTATGCTCGAGGAAGCCTTTTGTCAAACCGTTTTCGTCTCTTCCGGTTTGTACCAGTTCCATTTACGCCAGTCTAACGACTACGAACCTTTGCTGCCTGCCTGTCCTTCTGGCAGGCCCCGACTATGAGTTTGCCTGCGATTCATGTACCGCGTTGTGCCTTGGCCGCCTCCGCAAGCAAAGTCAGCATAAGGGGTAGCAGACTTGGTTGGAATCCCGCCGCAGCAGTCATCTGATTTGCGGCGGGCTCTGGTGGAAAACAGGGGACACCACTTAGAATCCGTCCCCTGTGTGACTTCTACCATGCTTGCAAGGCGGTCCAGTGGATCCACTACCCCAGTCCGTTACACATATTTGGCAACATTTACTTATTTGGCAGAAGAATATTTTTATATAATTTACTATCTACTTGCTTGCAGTTTCAGCAAAATTTAAGTGGTTGTCCAGTCCATTGGGGTATGATAAAAAATAGAAAAAAATAATTAGGATATGTCCCCATGCTGCTGGTTTTCAGTCGGAATTACAGACGGTTTCGGATTTGAAAACCGTCTGTAAACCAAACTCTAAAATCTGTTTACTTAGTATTAACAGAAAATCTGTGCAGCAGTCCACACTGAACGGATTTTCTGCCAGACTTTTTTTTTCACCTCTAGCGTAACAAAAACTTAGAACATGTTCATTCTTCTGCCCGGTTTTAGGGGGAGGCTTGAATCTGCAAAGCACAGACAAAGGCCATTCCCCTAGGTGCCAAAAAACGACAAAATACTGGTCGGATTATACTGCTCAGGAAGGAGATGTGTTCTATGTCTGAGATGAACGTGCTTTGATCCAACATGTGCATATCAATCGAAGCAAAAGACCTTGTGAAGATGCTGGCAGAAGCTGGTAAGATTGTGTCACTATCCACAGTGAAACGAATACTGTATCAACATGGGCTGAGAGACCACTCTGCCAAGAAGAAGCCATTACTCCAAAATAAACATATAAAAGCCAGATTAGTGTTTGCAAATGCACACAGGAACAAAGACAATACATTTTTGGAAACATGTCCTATGGTCTGACGAAACTAAAATTGAACTGTTTGGCCATAATGACCATCATTACGTTTGGAGGAAAAAGGGAGAAACTTGGAAGCCTAAGAACACCATCCCAATTGTGAAACACGAGGGTGGCAGCATCATGTTGTGGGGTTGTTTTGCTGCAGGAGGAACTGGTACACTTCACAAAATAGATGGCATCATGAGGAAAGAAGATTATGTGGCAATACCGAAGCAACATCTCAAGACATCAGCCAGGAATTTGAAGCCAGGCAGAAATGGGTCTTCCAAATGGATAATAGCCCGAAGCATAGTGCTAAACTGGTTACAAGGCGGCTTTAGGATAACCAAATCAATGTTTTGGAATGGCCATCAGAAAGCCCTGATCTCAATCCTATTGAAAATGTATGGGCAATGCTGAAAAATCAGGTTGGGGCAACGCTGTAAGTGTAAACCATTGCACTTCTAACAAAATTCCAGCCAAACAGTGACCATAGGGTGTTGATACCAGTTGTACTGCAGACATATAAGTGATTACAGTGCAGTTCCATTTAGGGACTCACAGGTGACGACTTCTCTGATGGGAGTTGTTCCTTTTCTCAATCCGTTCCAGATCGCCATGATGAATTCTTCAGCCTTGTCTCTGCAGAATTAACCACACAAACATCTTAGACCCGCACTTTTCCAGCGCCTCCCTACCAATTTCCACCTCTGTTCAAACTCCCCATGGGGTGATAGGTGGAGTAAGGGAGGTATGGTGCGATAGCCAGTGGTGAGGGGGTTATAGAGTGTTAGGTGAGGGTTGTATTTTGTGTTTGCACTAGGCTGCATGAATAGGCCACAGCTTACAGGCACAATCATCTGAAAGGAGGGAGATGACCAACCCCCCGCAGATGGTGGTGCGGATATGGCCTGTCCACCATGCCCTGCACCCCCAGATGATCAGCAATGACCTTCAGGGGTGCAGGGAATGGAATTTAATACTATTGGATTCATTAGATTATGTTGGACCCATGTTGCATCTATTTCTAAGTTAAAATGGTCAGCGAGGACTGGTGTCGGGGAATGTTTATTTAAATGGCTTTTTGTGTCTGTATTATTTTTTTCCCATTTAATTCCAGTGATAGAGGATACAGATACCTCTCTATTACTAACACTCAGGCTTGGTGTCAGCCAGCGGTGGTTTAAGACTGACACTAGCCCTGTGTCACTTTTACCCCAGTACCCAACGCACCAGGGGTACCAGAAAGAGCCAGGTAACCGTCAGAAACAGACCCTCTAATGTGATGGTCCACTTCTGGTCTTAAAATGGAAAGGGACCAGTATCCATGGTTCTTCCCATTCTGATAGTATCAGGCTGCAGCTGTTGGTTTTACTTAAGCTGGCTATGGAAAATGGGAGAGACCCCATGTTGTTTATTTTTTTAAATAAATCATTTATTTCTTGAGAATTCAAAAATGGGCAACTCCTGTAATCATTACAGTGGATGCCCGTGTTTAGATTCCCAATAAATAAATAGAGGGTCCGCTTCTGACGGTTACCTGGCTCTTCCCAGTACCCCTGGAGCATGGGGTACTGGGGTAATAGTGACAGGGGGTTAGGGTCTGCCTTGTGGTGACGAAAACCATCACATGATCGAGCTTTGAGTGGGGGACTGGGAAAGAGGAGGTCGCATGGGGGTCAGGGAAAGGGGGAAAGGGAAGGAGGGGGGGGAGATGTGGTCAGGGAGGGGAGAAGGCAGTGATAGAGATCACTTACCTCCCTCTGCTTCGTCTGCTGATGCCTGAAGTATATCTGAGGGAATGGGTTCAGCCCCCTGCAGCCAGTGATATCTTATGATGATTTCCCTGCACCCCTGTTCCCCTGTACTGGCCGCCTGTGATAGAGAGAGGTTCCCTGATGGCAGCCAGTGACTGCGGACACTGCACATACCGTGGACACACAAACATTGAACTGCATAGCCCAGTTCCGGGGATTCAGGGCACATGCCCTGGACCCCCCGGGACATCCCACAAAATCGGGACTCCTTTCTGCGGACCAGGAGTGGCAGAACATCAGTCCCAAATCAAGACGGTTGGGAGGTATGCATTAGCCCTGTTCTTTATCAGGTATACAACAAATAAGAAAATGGATCTTAGTCCATATGGGGTACTTTTTGGGTCAGTCCCTAGGTTAGGATTGTATTTCCCACAACAACTCCAGATGCAGCATAGTGGCTTCTTATGTGATAGGACTAACAAAATGTTTAACTAATATACATTCTCAAGTTTTTGATTCCTTTACGGATGGTGACATTGATGTCACTCACAACTTGGAGCCCAGAGATTAGGTGGTCACTAAGAGATGTGAGAAGATCACTGGATCCATGGTTTGATGGGCCCTACCAAGTACAATGGCTGGACTATAGAATGAACCCAGTAGGAGGCAACACAAGCCCATGTACTACTTGGGAAAGGTAAAACAGGTGCAGATAATTAATGAGCAGAAGCTCACACACCCATCCACTAGGGGAGCAATTGAAAGATAAAAAAATGCACTTTAATTAGGTATCAGCTGACACCAGTATGCAAAAAAGCCACAGTATACATGGGGAAACTGAACAAATGCAAAAATACTGGTAAGACTACCACTCACATGCCTTTTATGTATGAGGGGGGTGATTGCTGGTATTATAATTGCATTTAGATAAGGCGATACAAAAGGTGCCATTTATACAGATACATGTGGTACACCGTGCTGGCTTGTAGCCTATGACACTTCTACTATTCGATTGGGTGGGCTGCCCAGCACTTTTTAGGTGTCCAACACACACAACAATGACACCCTCTGCTCCCCAGTATTTTGGGCAAAAAAAAATGACTAGAAAAATATCAAATATGACGTATTAGTTGATACCGTGGCCACTATATTTTCACAAGTTCGCAAACCACGTCAAGGGTGTGGGAGCTTCTGTTAATTAATTATCTGCACCGGTTTTACATTTCCCAAGTAACACAGGTACTTGTGTTGCCTTCTACTGGATTCAGTCTATAGTCCAGCCATTGAGCTTGAAGTATGGCCTTGTTGTATTTTTGAGTAAATTTAGTCCCATTTTTCTGTGCCTTACCAAGTACTCCTGACACATCCCTGTAAAGTTGGAAGGAAAGCCGAATTGGATCCATGCCTCTCATTGCAAGAAAGTAATCTTCCCAGGATCTTTTACGTGTGAAGCCACGCTCCTGATAACGAGATTGGAGAAGATAAATAAAAATAGCCTGGAGTGAACTTATTATGGACTATGCTTGAGTTTGCACCCATGGGACAAAATAATATTGAGAGCATTAGAGGCTATCAACTCATATTATTTTTGCAAAAACTTTAAAAAATAAAAATTGCTTTTGAAGATCTGCCTTTGCTGTGGAAAAACTTTTCTGTTAAGCTCTGGACTAAGCTCCCCCAGAGTAAAAAGAAGATTGTAACTGTTCAGCCCCATCACATTTCCCATTTGTTTGCTGAACGCATATTCTGATCAACCCATAGTGTAAGGAACTACAACATGGACTAACTTACCTAAATGGTTTTGATTTGCTGAAAAGACTTTCCTTTTCTTCTGAAAACCTTTTTGAAAGGACCACCTTATTACTTTAATGGACAATAAGAACAATATGAGAACTAGGATGCATTTCTTTAACATGTTGATATTAATGCCAAATGTGTGGGGAGTTATGGAAATATCATATAACATATCACAAAGATATATGTTATGGAGAATTCCTGGATCCCAGTTCTATGGTACAATTCATCTTCCCCAATGGCTATTTTCATAAATGATATGCTTTGTGAATGACTGCCAGAAGAGACATGAGAGGAGTGGTGAACAAATGGAGTCACTTACATCTTTGTGACTCCAGGTTATAATGGTAAATTTTATTGTAGTTCTCGGTGGGATGTGGAATGGCATACATGAAATGACTGGGGGTATAGAAAAAAGAGGACCCAAGATCAAGTTAATAAAAATGGTGAAAGTCTGTTGGTGAAAGGGTCAACTTGCATGACCCCCAGAAAATCTGTAGATAGGTGAGCAAATTGCAGACCAGGTGACTGTTTACCATACTATCTAACAATAATAAACCCATCACTTGGGGATGCTGGCTTATATATATTGGGGATGGATTCATCAACTGGAAATTTTAAACTGGGAGGGTTTCATCTTCGAGAGGTAGGAGATGGAACATCTCCGACTCGAGATTTCAGTAAATATGCAAAATGTTCCCCTTCGGTAACCCAAACAACGACGGAGATTATAAATGAGGTAGTATTAGATCTGGCCTATGAAGACCAAAATAACAAATGATTAAAATGGGTGAAATACACAGCAGAGACACAAAATAAATCTGATTATATTGCATGTGCAGCAGCAAAACCTCATTTAGGTACAGTACCTTTCCCCTTACAAAATGAAGCTACTGCACTCCTTTTTCCTTTATACATTTCAGCTGCATGGGTTACATAATTCTGCGTGTGAACAATTAGAGTATTCATACCCTCCCACACAACAAATTCCCATTCTACCCACTGGTGTAGTCACTTATCCAGGAGACTACACCTGTCTTTCCAATCATGGAAACTACACAAATTTAGCAGGGAGTTCATCAAGTCCTTATTCTCTCTCTTACATAATCAGGTCAGATCAAGAGCTGATATCTGGTGACTTTGTGCTGGTGGTAAAATCAGACACAGACTGAGGTTTAAATGGAGAGGAGAATGTTCCCCTGTAAAATTACTTATGTTTTTCCACATTCTGTCTCTCTCCGATACTTGAATTTTTTATTTTTTATGGAGGTGTTTTCCCTAAAAAAAAGATTTGACAAAAAGAATGGATAATTCTTTTTCCCAATTCATCTTTTTTTTGAATTTTGTTTTGCTTTGCCCTTTTAAAGGGGTTTTGGCTAGGTTTCCCCACGGTTTTAACTGCGGGGCAAATTTCCCGCCCCCCCAATTGGGGCCGTGGGGCCGGGGGGGGGGGGGGGGAGCGGGGGAGGGAGCGGGGGGCAGGCCACTAGAAAGTGACATATAAATTTTAATTCCCCCCGCCCGGCGGGACTTTAATCCATAGTTCTCTATGAGAACTGTGGATTCCCGAAATTTAAAGGGGCCTTTTTTCCCAGCCGAAATTTTGCGACTTCGGCGCATAATTACAGGCCAAAATAAGGGGCCCAAAATGGCCGTGTGAACGGGCCCTTTAAAGTTAAATTTTTATGATTACGGGTCTTTTATAAACATTTTGGGGATGTTTGAGCTAGCTGTGTTTGACTAAGGGCCCTTTTTTGCAATGTAGCCCCAAAAACGGGGCAATAGTTTTTACCATGTTTGTTCTTTGATTTTATTTTTTCAAATTATGGGAAAATTAAATTTTAATGTTTTTTACCTATGGATTTGGCTGAACCACCTCTCTCCCCGCTTTTTTCCTAAAAAAGATATTGCCCACCTAAGTCACCCCTTGCCCCCCATTTTAAAAATAAAAGTCATTGGAACGCCACAGGGTTTTAAAAGAGCCCTTTAATGAAATAGCGGGCGGGGTTTTTCAGTTTTTTTTCCCCTAAAAACCGCTATCAACAAAAATGTTGCTTGGATAAACTATTTGTACTATAATGCACAGAGGTTTTAGAAACCCCACCGGGGATGTAAATAAAGGGGAAATTTATTGAACAACTCGGAACCACTTCATCCATTATCTCCAAACCAGTATGGCATTGGACATGCTTTTAGCTGAAAAAAGGGTGTTTGCAAAATGATTAATGCAATATGATGCACATATATACCCAAAAATACACCCCAAAATGAAGCCCTTAATAAGGGTTTTGAAGAAAATGACATTTTTCTTAAAAAAACTACTAAGAATGCTTTGGGAAAAAAATTACCAAAATTTTTTAAACTGGGTTGGGGAGGGTTGTTTTTGGAAAATGGGGTACAATCAGGAGTTATAATATTAGCTGTTATGCTTATGGGGTTTTTTTTGTTTAAACCCTATTTCACAGTTAGTCACCCCAAAAAATGTCAAAAATTTTTAGTAAAAATGCTCATTCATGTTTATGGTTCCCCTAGACTTTGTTTGGAGGGAAAAATTAAAAACCCCTTTGGGGATCCCCCCGCCTTAAAAAAAATTAATTTTTGGGGGGGCCCCTTTGGGGGGATGGAGATGGCCCCAGAATGCTCCAGTCAACATGACATGCTGAATAAAAACCAAAATCCCTTTCAAACACCCCCCCCCCCCCCCTTTGGGAAACAGAAAAACAAACCTTTTCTGTTTTTAGAAATTTTGAACAAAAAGGGGTGTGGTCATAAAAATATAGGGGGGCATTAATTTTTTCAAATTTTTCACTGTTTTTAAATTTTTTAAATTTAAGGCTTAGGGAGACATGTATGGAGCTAGGCGGATAAAATTACATTTTTGCGTCTAATTTTCAGTGTCAAATGCACTTTATATAGTTTGATAATTTTTAAAAATACTTTTTTTTTTTTCCAGCAAGAGATATAGTTTTTATTGAGAAGTTGACAAAAAATTGACATAATTCATAAAAAAAACCCCATTTTCAAAATTTAAAGTGTTGTGCTTTTCTCCGGAAAAAAAAAATAGTTACAAACTTTAAAAGGAACCAGAAGCAAATGTAAAAAACCCAAAAACTTTTAAAAAAGGGCCCTTTTCAATTACCCAAAAGTTTGCTGAAAAAGACACTTATTCGCATTCAGAAGGGGGGGGGGGGGGGGGTTCGTATACCATGCATCGCCAAGAAAAACCAAATGCTAAGGGTATTGACCCCCTTAGGTTTGAAGGAATTTTTTTTTTTTTTTTTATTTTTTTATCTCTCTCCCTGTCCTCCTTCTTTTCGGTACCCCCAATTTTTGGGGGTTGATTCCCAGGGGGTATTGCTTTTAAATAGGGGGAATCTGTCCAAAGGAACCACTCCTTTCCCCAACGGGGCCACCTTATGAGGAGGAAAAAAAAAATAGAAATGGTCTCTGGGACAGAACTGGGTATTTACTCTAGTTTGGACCTCTGGTTGGGGGGAGGGGGTGATAGAGGATTTCCATGATGTGCTATCGTGAAACGAACAGCGATCAAAAACGTTAGCAACGTTGTGTGAAGTCCCGGAGGTAATGTGTGTATTTTAGGTCTAATAGGGCCCATCTCGGGGGAAAAAGGGTAAGTCCCCACTTAAGAACATCTCGAAGTAGTTTTTCCACTCTGTCCCATAAGGGCGGACACTGGGCAAATCCACCACATGGTGCAGTGAACCAATTCCGCACCTTCCAGCATAGGTTGGGATACCCGGGGTCGAATAGCGTTCCTGGGGGTAAAAGGGACCATCTTAGTACTTTCTTCCACTTAATTCTAGATGATTGGCACAGCCGGATTTTTCCTTCAATTTTATGGCTGAGACCAACACTCCTGGGAAAAAGTCGGCCCAAGGGGTTTTCCCCCCGAGTTGTAGTCTGGCTTGAGGAAAAAACCCTCACAAAGAGGTTCGGTAGGGCTGAGAGGTCCCTTTGGGTTTAGGAACTGGTCCATAATAGCCTGTGAATGCGGGTGACAGAGCCTTCTCTTACTGGCCACTTAATCGCCTGAATAGCATGTCTAATTTGGAGGAAGAGGTAGAACTGGCTACTGGGAATTGGTAAGCGACTACGTAGCTCTTCGAATGTACTGAGATGGTGGTCTCGCAATAGTTCCCCCAAAGTATGAATTCCTAAATTAATCCATAACTGTGTGGGAATGTCTGGTGCTAGGCAGTAGAGTATGGACAGTGGGCATCTATTTTTAGCGACGCTAACCCTACCTGCCGTGGCTATGTGCTTTTGCCAGGCGCTTACCGCGTGAGACATAGTAAGTAGGTTCAATGTAGGCGGTTTCCAACCGAGAAGCATAGCTAATAGGTAATCCCTAAAAGTGCCCCTGGAGATGGTGGAGTTCTCAAGCGACACCCAATGTTGGGTCACCGAAGAGCCCCAAAATGCAGAGAGCGGTTCTAACACCGAAGCTATGTTGTATTGGTGGAGGTTCGGGACAGATAGGCCTCCCTTGTCAGATTTTCTAAACAAGTGTTGTCTTTTTATCCTGGGTTTCTTCTTATTCCAAATAAAGTGGAGGAGTTGATTCTGTAGTTTAGTTAACAGGTCTCTGGGAAATAGAAATGGTAATGATCTAGAAATGTAGAGAAATTTAGGTAGTAGTAACATTTTCATCACATTAATGCGCGCTAACCATGATAGTTGGAATTTGCAAAGTCTGGCAATTTCCTCTGTGAATATTTTATTGAGGTCTGCTAAATTCTGGGTAATAGTGGTTTCTATATCTTGGTAAATTTTGATGCCTAAGTAAGAGATGTGAGAGGAGGCCCAGACAAAATCTAGCTGGGAGAGTCGTTGTTTCAAGGTCGGGGGGCAATTGAGCGGGAGGAATACTGACTTGGAGATGTTAAGTTTGTAATAGGATATTTGAGCGTAGCGGTCAAGCAAGGAGAGGAGCGCTGGTACAGAGGTTTCTGGGTTCTGTGTTATGATTAGGATATCATCAGCGTATAGATTTACTTTGTGGACCTGCTCCTGGATAGTTATACCTACTATATCTGTTGCCTTCCTGATATGTTCTGCCAGGGGTTCTGCACAGAGGTCGTAAATCAAGGGGGACAGAGGGCAACCTTGTCTTGTGCCATTTGATATGTCGAATTTGACAGACAAGAAACCGGAGGCAAATACCCTGGCAGAAGGGGAGGTATATAGGGAGGTGATGGCCGAGAGAATCCTAACCGGAAATCCAAATATCTGTAGCACCTTCTTCATGTAGTCCCAATTTATCCTATCGAATGCTTTCTCCCCATCCAAAGAGAAAAGAGAGAAAGGCATTTTTTGAGCACGGGCTACTTGCATAATGTTTAGCACCCGTCTTATACCATCCGTGGTTTGTCTCCCCCTAACGAATCCAACTTGGTCTGCATTGATTAAGCAGGGAAGAAATTCATTAAGCCTGTTGGCCAGGATTTTAGAATAAATTTTAATGTCTGAGTTTAATAACGAGATGGGCCTGTAATTCGTGACTAGATCTTCTGGTTTGCCTGATTTGTGAATTGTTGAAATGTGGGCACGTAACATTTCTTCCGGGGGGGGGGGGGGGGGGTTCCCTTGTCCGCTATGACATTGAAAAGGCTAGACAGGTGAGGGGAGGAGGAGGTGAGAAAACAATTTATAGTATTCGTTGGTAAAGCCATCTGGCTCAGGGGATTTGTTACATTGGAAATTGGAAATTGTCCGTTGCACTTCCTGTAGTGAGATGGGTTTGTTTAAGATTTTTAATTGTTCTTGTGTCAGGCGGTAAGAAAATTTCACTCAGGAACTGTCTATGGCTTCCTCTGAAACCGGTGGAGTGTTGGGAAAATCCAGGAAGGTTTACAGTGAACGGGGAAACCGCAAACCGTTGGAAAATTTTCTGGGATCTAGGAAGGCTCGGTGGGGGAAGTAATGGGGGGACCCTTTTTTTTGGGGTTTTGTTTTTAACTCCCCGAGTAAATTTTGTTGGCCTATCCCTTTGAAGTAAAAAATTAGCGGAGTTTGTTAAAGGGAATTGTATGTTGAAATTTGCAAGGTTTGTAGTTTAGCTCAAAGTGCATGATTTATTTTTAAAGGACCTAAAGGAGGTCATTTTAATTTGGGGTTTCCCAGTTTTCCGTTCGTCCAAGGTGGGGCGTAAAAGAAGGACCCCCTTTTTGGCTTTCCCCGGGCCGCGTTTTTCAAGCATACCCCCCTAAGGTACCCCCTTATGTGCGCACCTTTAACTTTCCTCAAAGGGCGCTTGGGGGCGTTTAGTTCAAAGTAATCTGAGATAGCTTTTTTTATTTTCTTTTTAGCGGTTTTTTGATTTGGAGATAATTGGTTTAACGCCAAGGGGAGTGGGAATAGGTGCCTGCCCTATGTTTAATTTGGTAAAGGGGGCTGGTCCGACCAGGTTTTGTTCCAATTTCGAGCTTGAAACCAAAAGTAACGCTGCCCTTTTTAAATATGAAGTAATCTTCAGGGGGGCTTTCGCCCCCGAAAGAAGGTATAGTCCTTTCCGGGGGGTGAGCATATTCCAAGGGATTGCAGGTTTTTTTCTGCAATCGGGCTGCTCAGCTCGGAGAGGTTTGGACCCATTCCCTGACCTATCAATGGGTTTTTTTCTATGACTACTTTAAAATCTCCGTACTATTAGGCTCCCTTTAGTTTCCTAACTTAGTAAAATATCTTCCTAAGGTAGGAATCTGATTTTGGGTTTGGTACATAGTTTTCCCACCAATGGCAGGGGACAGCATCCAGGGTGCAACGCAGGATTATAAAGCGCCCCTTTTCGTTATTGTCGATTCAACCAGGAAAAGGATCCCGATTTTTAATGAATAGGGAACCCCCCAGCTTTTTTCACATTAATTGAAGAGGGGGTAGGCACGAGAAAAATTCTGTTCTGCAGCCTAAATGAACCCCTTTTACAAAGTGTGTCCCCCTGGAGCAGACCACATACTGCACTGGAAACTTTTTTCCCAAAAAGGGATCTTTTAAAGGGGGAGTTTAACTTTTAGCTTTTTGGGGACAAGTTTTTATCCCATTGTACGCAGCAAGAGGACTTGAAAAAGGGGGGGGGACCGCGTTCCCCCCCCACTGAAAGTGCCTGTGGAGGGAAAGCATGTTAGGAGAAACCCTGACTTGAACAATCTAACATTTTATCAAACCTGTTAAGAACCAAAACCAAAACCATGGACATATACCCAGGAAAAAGGGTTTTCCCAGGTCGGGAATCAAAGGGTGGGGAATCATTGCCTACAACCAAAAGGGGAAGGCACACAAGGGGGGGTGGGGCGTGGTCCAGTGGGGTGAGGGATTCCGATGGTTTTTGAGAGGGGGCCGGATATGGGGGGTTGACGGGCTTGTGCGGGGTTTTGTTGCATGGGGGTTCCTACCGGTTTGGGGTTTTTCTTTCGATGGGGATGTTTGATGGGGTGGTTATTTGAAGGTTGGGGCCCCTATTGGGTTTTGTTTGGGGGATGAAGGGATCCCGTTTTGTTATTATTAGTTTAAAGGTTCTGTATGGTTTTTTCTCGAAGGTTTGTGGTTTTAAAATTTGACGTTTCAACATGCATGGGGAAGTTGGGGAAGTAGATAACCTTGGAAGCAATCAGGAAATACATCTACCTGCGTAAGGGGCCCTAGAAGCTCTTTTTTAGTATTATAAAAAAAATTCTGGGGTAGTGTCTTGGGAACCGTGGCGGTAAGTTTTTTGCTTGGGAGTCTGTGGACTTTCCGATGGTGAGGTCCAATGTGGGGGCGTTTTGGTAAGACTGAGGCCCTCAAGTCAGTGAGGAAGGATTTAGTTGGTTCGGACTACACTTTGGGGGGTTCCCCAATTCAAAAAGTTGTTAGTTAGACCCGTCTTCCAGTCCAGACTTTAGATGATAGGGAGACTTCTTTCAAGATTTCATTAGCGTTATAGACTGGTTTTGGGGTTACAAAATCCCCCATTTGTGTTCTATAGGTCTTTCGTGAGGTAATGAATGAAAAATCTTTTTTTTTTTTAAACAAAAAATTTTTTTTGAGTGAAAGCAATTTAAACAGCAAACTTTCAAGTTACCATCGGTAAAGTGACGAAATGTTAGCAATAACATGTGATTATTGTTTTCATACATTTATTTTTGTCCTATAATCCTGGCTCTCATCTCCTTTTTCTATTTTTCCCCATCTCCTAACCCGAAATTCTCTTTTTTCTCAGATTTGCTTTTCCCAAAGAAATTAACCCCCCCCTTCCCCTTTTAAACAAAACCTGATGTGCCCAACTTGCTTATTTTCTCCTAGTTTTTGTCTCCCAAACCTAATTACCTAAAGTTCCCGCCGTTTTTCTTTCGTAAATACCTGAGTCCCCCCAAAGGCTATTTCATTTTTTCCTGATCCGAAAGAAAACTACAATAAAATTCTTTTCCACTTCCAAAGAAACCTCCAGCCTTTTTTGTCTTTATTGTTCCGGTCTAGTTTTTCCCCTGAAAAATAGCTGTTTCAATGTAAATACCACCCCCTTTTTCCCCCCGTTTGGTAAACTTTCCCGCAGTGTCTCAATAACACTTTTTTAGTACCAGAAGCTTAGGTGGGTCCCCCTTTGTTTTAAAGGATGTTCCTTCCTTTCCCTTAAAAACAAATGAAACGAAACACTGGGGATTTTGGGTTACGAAATTTCCCAGACTGTTCTACATATTTGACCCCCCCTCCTCCCGTAACTTGCCAACCTTGGACATGTCCCCAAAAGGAGGTAAGCCCCCCCCGTCCTCTCCACTTTTGGACATTTGGTCAAATGATCCTCCCTACTTTGGGCGGGGGAATTAAAACAATTCCAAAAATTTTCTCACCTTCCCACCTTGTTTTAAAATAATGGGCCCCCCCGCTTCCACCAAGAGGCGCCGTTCCCCGTCTTCTAGCTCAATCCTCTTTTGAAATAATTTGGGGAGTGTTTTGGCGACGACCCGACTGAGATTTCAAAAAATTTTAGACAAAAGGCCCCCCCGTCCCCCTGGATTTTCCTTAAAACCTCAAAACCTTGGCATAAAATCCTTCCAATAGATGGGCTTTTTTAAAAAACTTTCTTACTGGCTATTTAAATCGGAAAACCCCCAAGTTATTTCTTCCTGCACTTCCTCCCAGGCATTCAAAATTCCCCCTTTTGGGCCTTTAATAGATCCTTTAAACCTAAGTATCCCCTTTTGCTTCCAATCCTCAAATAATTTGCTCTCCCTTCCTGGGCTAAATAGACGTCTCTTTCTCGCCACCTCGGCCGAATAATCCCCAAACAGTAGGATTTTCTGCCCTCTTAGTTGTGCCTTACCGCCATTCTTTCTATATGCCTGTAGCAGCAGTGTTTTTTCAGCAAAGTCCAAATATTTGACTATCACAGGTCTGTGTCTTTGTCTCATGTCTTCTGAAGAAGCGTTCTGAGGTGGGCCGATTCTGTGTGCCCTTTCTACTTTCAGCGCCTTTTCTAGACCCAATAGAGAGGGAATGGTCACCGAGCACAGGTTAGCAAGGTCTGCATGCTTGACTGTTTCAGACACCCCAATTATTCTCACATTATTTCTTCTAGATCTGTTCTCCAGATCTTCCACTTTTTCTTGCAGCCAGGCGTTCTTTTTCAATAACTTATGCATGTTGCTCTTTGCTCCCACAATCTCATCCTCCACACAGCTCACCCTTTGTTCAAGCTCTGTGATTTGAGTGGTATGTGAGGTGACCTCTGTCTGCAGATTGGAGAGGGTGGCTGAGATTGACGCTGTGACTGATGCAGTCACAGTTGCTGTGACTGTAGCCTCAAGTGCTGCTGTAATGCCCGGAGCCAGGAGCTCAGCTACCTTAGCTGCCATTGCGCTGCACGTAGCCCCCAGCTTGGAAAAGGAGTCCTCTGTGTCAGAATCACCCTCCGATATCTGAGCCTCCTGTGCTGAGCTCTGCAGTGAGCGGCCGCTCCGTGTGGCGCGGGGCTGATCGGGCGCCATTTTGGACGCCATGCTGCTGCCTTATGCCGGGGACAATATAGGTTGTCCTGCTCCCCCTCGATACTGGATCTGCCCGCTCCGCGTACCGGAACGAGCGCTCTGCTTCAGGCACTGAGAAGTGCCGTTTAAAAGGTGCTCTGAGCGGGGGGAGCGCTTACAGCGGAGGAACGGGGCCGGAGCTCCTCACCTCAACCTCCGTTCATACACGCGCCAGAACCGGAAGTGATGAATGAAAGTCTTGTCTCAGATCGTCCATTATCTGTTTAATATGCGATTGAAGTGAGGATCTGAAGGAAGAAAACAGGTGCTGAAGGGAGGCCACCGTGAGAGGTTGGGAGTCAGGAAGACCCTGGTGTTCTAGGTCTACCAAATCGGCTCTCGAGGACGGAGTGGGGGATGAAGGAGGGGGATATCTCAGTTCCCGCTTGGCTTGGGATGAGGAGATGAATTCCGGGAGTTTTGTTGGCTTGTAGCCTGGATTCTTCTTGGAAGTGCCTCCCATAATTCCAGTAGTTAGCGCAGGAGAAGGCCAGTAGAATGGGTCTAAGGGACCGTTGAGTGAACGCAGAGGGGGCTTTATGTTTACAGGATTACAGACGAAGTGACGTCAGGTGTAGTCGATTCTCCTTTTTTTTTTTTTTTTTAAATATGTATTTTATTTTCGTGCTCTGGGTGATATATATTGTCTTCCTGTTGCTTCCTTGTGGGGTTACTTGTTTTCTTTGGATTAGGACGTATCCAGTTACGTATTATGTAAGGCACAGGAGTCTCTGCTTGTAAAGATGAGGCTGCCTACCCCTTCTTATGATTCAGGAGTATTTGCAGTATGGGCGGCCGTGGGGGACGGCAGGGCGAGGCGTTGAAGTGTATTCAATGTTCCCTGGTAGTATTATGTAGTCGGATCAGACCGAGTTCAGCGGCCTGCCTGTTCATAAAGAACTGCTGGCAGATGTGTTCAGTTCTCTGAGGGTACCAGCCCAATACAGGTCACTTAGAGCAGGGAGCCGGAGAGTGTTTAGAATGTCCCCCAGAGCTGTTGAAATTAAGGGGGGTACGGCCTGCCAATGCGGTCCTTTATTCTAAATATAGTCAGTCATCGACCCTACTTTTTCAGAATAGAGTGGTAGCCTCCCAAGGCTGGGTAATGCAAGCTCACTGAGGAATAGTACGTGTTGTGGAGGGGCTGTTGAGGACTGGTTTCTCTGTGGGGTAGCACCCAGAGCTTTGAGCTGCAAAGTAAAGCAGTAGGGCGTGAACCCCTTTAACCCCTGTCTGTATCACCCCCTCAGTCTCTGTTGCCGAGGGTTAGTTGGATCTCTCCTGAAGCTGATGAGAGTTGGGTCGTTTACAGGGTAACCCACTGGCACTGGCCGCAAGAAATGTGGCAGCAGTGCTATAAAATGGCGCCTGACGCTGTCAGGGCTAAGATGGCGGCGGTATGCAGCTGGGGCCTCCGGTGTTAGGATCCGGTCAGCCACAGTCCTCAGCTCCGCAGTTAAGAAGGCTATCTACCGCAGCCAGCCAATGCCTCACTACCGGGGAGCCGTTCTGGCCGTGGAGGCTGTAAGATGTAGTGTCGGCTCTGCACAAAATGGCGCCGCGCGCCGGTACCTGCACAGCGGTCCCCGCTACGATGCTGGCGATCCCTTCGGTGCACTCCTTCAGGTCTCAGAGCCGGCGATGGAGAGGTCTTTGTGTGCAGGAGCCTCTGCCTCAGGAGCTGACAGTCAGGTATGGGCGTCCGCTGTTTCCCTCCACTGCTCTGAGTCTGGCGGGAAAGCGCCGCAATCTCTCCTGCTCAGCCGTCCGCTCAGGCCTCTCACCATGCTCCTCAGATCTGCGGTTGCAATGACCGGATCTCCCCGAGAAAGGTCTCAAAATGTTTCCCTCCAGAAGCAGGTGTTGGGGGAAGAGGTCAGGGACCAGTTGAGGGTCTTCTATGGTTTGTTTGAGCCGCTTTTCTGGAGGTCTGCTCAGGAGCTCTCACTAAAGATGTCCGTTTACATTCCCGGTTAGTTCACGCCCCTGCCTATAAAATACTTTTTATTATTGTACTGGTGTAAGATGAGAAATATTGGATATTTTTTTCCCTAACAGCACATCTAGCTACACTTCAACTCCTCAGGCACACATTAAAACTGCCTAAAAGTCTGCCTGTTGGACCAGTAATGCACCTAGTTTTGCCGAACCACATTCATATATGTGTCTAATATTATGAGTGTGCTATAACACACTCCCAGAACCCTCCCTCATGTTAGGCGCATTAATAATTGTCACGTCTTATGAACAATGTGCCTAACACATTCGTTTGCTGCATTGGACATCGTAGCCTGCTAACTTTGGCGCATTTTACGACAAAAAAGGGTGAAAAACCCAATCATTCATATCTCCCTTAGTATGAATTTAACCTTGATCTGCCTAGCATGTTTAGCCTTGATACAGTTATAGATGTAATAGAAATTTCTTAGTTCTTCAGTCTTATATTAAATTAAAATTTCCAACAGAGGAATTATGTTTAATTAAAGTATTAGTCCACCTATTCTCTTAATGGTTGGTTTTTGTCCCTCCAATTTCTAATCACCGGTAATACACATTTGTTTATATATGTATGGTGACTGGCATAATAACTGTAAAATTCCATTATTAATTAAATAGTTAAATAATGACTGTCTGATTTACCAGTTGAAATTAGTTATTAAAAAAGCAAAATAAAGACAATGTTACTATTTGCATAGAAAAGTATGTTGATAAAAAATAAACTAATTGTATTGTACCATGATTAAACTAACCAATGGTATTGCAAATTGTAAAAAAAAACTGAAGTATTGATGATGATGTTAATGTTACCACACCTCCAAACCAACCTGTATAAAACGTGTATGTGTTAACAAGAATAAAAAAACTTTGCTTCTAAAATCAACCTGATGTCAGTTGCCAATCTTCCTTGACATATGTGCATATGTCTATTCTTCTATTAAATTGGAAACCGTACAATGAGGACTAAGTCTCAGGTTTATAGTGGCAACATTATCTATATGGCCCAAGTATTCATACTAGTTTTTGCTAATTTAGGATGTTTTTATACCAACGTATCTTATATCAAACACAAAGGAAAGCATAATTTCTATGGAGTGAAAAAAGATAGGAGAAAGGTAATAGTGATGCAATTATACTGCAAAGGGAGGGATTTACTATAGTGTGCACTGAAGTAAGTGAGGCATTGGTGCAAGCACTGGTTTGTCATTAACCCCTTCCTGACGGACGATCATAATAATACGGCTCTAAATTTTTTTGCTCTTTGCCTTCTGAAAGCCATAACTTTTTTATTTTTCCACTTACATAGACATATGAGGGTTTTTATTTTGTGGGACAAGTTGTAATTTCTAGTGGTGTTATTCATATTACTATAGAATATACTAGGGAATGGCAAAAAAAATTCTAAGTGGGGCAAGATGTGAAAAAAAACGTTTCTTGCACCATGTTTGCGGGAGGCTGTTTTTCGGAGTTTATTCTTTTGGGAAAAATGAGGAGTTATTGTATTCTACAGGTTGATACGCATCCGGCAATACCAACATGTAGGGTTTCCATTATGTTTTGGTACCGTAAAAAAATTCCAAACATTTTCTATTCTTGAAATTTGCTCTGCGGCGCCATTTTGTGCGACCAATAACTTTTTTGTACTAACACCTACGGACGTCAGTGAGGCGGCATTTTTTGCGGTCAAATATGTACTTTTTAATGCAAGCACTTTGAAATGAATGCGACTTTTTTGATTACTTTTATTCCAATTTTTATGTGACGTGAAATGACCAAAAAACCCGCAATTTTGGCGTTTGGAATTTTTTTCTTCTACGGTGTTCAGCGTTTCGGGATAAATTTATATTATATTTTTTATAGATCGGACTTTTTCGGAACACGGGCGATACCAAAATTTTGTGTAACTTTTTTTTTTTATTGTTTTTTATTTGTAAAAGGGGAAAGGGGTTGATTTGAACTTTTAAAACTTTTTTTTTTTGTACTTTAAAACTTTATTTATTTATTTTTTTTACTTTAACATTTAGTCCCCATAAGGTGCTTGACCACTAGGGGCGCAATCGTTAATAAGCCTAATGCATTGCATAGGCAATGCATTAGGGTGTACAAATATGGCGGTTTCCCCACTTCCCGTCTGGGGGACGGAAGTGGGGCAAACAGGAACATGGCAGTGATCAGAGCCTTCACAGGGCTCTGCGCTGGGGCCCTGTTAGCCCATCGGGACTCAGCGATCTAGCCGCTGATGTCCCGATCGGGCTGAAAAACGGTGCACGGCACCGCTTTTCTGTCATTCAGACGCCGCGGCCATCTTTGCCGCGGCGCCTGATGGATAAAACAGCGCAGGCGGGTGACGCCGCCCGCCTGCGCTGAAACCGCCAGGTGGTAGCTGTCATTAGCCGCTAAAAACTGGCGGCTGTGAAGCGGGATCGCGCAGCGATCCCGTTTCAAAGCCGCTTACAAGCGTTTTGACGTACTCATACGGCAAACGTCGGTAAGGGGTTAAGGAAGAATTATGTGAGCTGTGGAGGAATGGGACACACTTTTAATTATATGCTGGATACATGCCACACAAGCACTACTTACTCTATAAACCAATCACTTACTAGATTTCTTATGCCCAGTACTAATCCTTGGTAAAACTAGTCCCTACTCATAGGAAAAACAGTATTTCATAGTGAAAAAACGCTTCTACAGCATTTACAGTATCTCACACAAATGAGTACACCCTGTACATTTTTGTAAATATTGTATTATACCTTATCATGGGACAACACTGAAGATATGACATTTTGAGTGTAAATTAGTCAGTGTACAGTTCATATACATTTTTATGTGCCCTCAAAATAACTCAACACATCGCTATCAATGTCTAAACTGCTGGCAACAAAAGTGAGTACACCCCTTAAATGAAAATGAACAAACTGTGCCCAATTTGCCATTTTCCCCTCTGCAGTGTCATGTGACTCATTAGTATTATAAGGTCTCAGGTGTGAATGGGGAGCAGATGTGTTACATTTGGTATTATATAGTGCCTTGCAAAAGTAATCGGTTGTAACGGACCTAGGTAGTGGATCCGCTGGGTCACCGCAAGCGGTGGTAGAAGCCACACTAGGGAGCGGAGTCTAAATGGGTCCCGGTTTTCACCAGAGCCCGCCGCAAAGCGGGATGGACTTGCTGCGGCGGGATTCCACCAGGTCGCTACCCCTGATGTGACTTGCTTGCGGTGGCAGCCGTGGTGCAACGAAGTACCAAATCGACAGGCAATCTCGTAGTCGGGGACGGGCCACGAGGTCAGGGCAGGCAGCAAAGGTTTGTGGACAAGAAACGTAAGCTGGAGGGACTGGTACAGGGTCGGGCAACCGGAACGTAAAGCAGGCTTCCTCGCATAGGATAAGGGCACTATGGATTCGGCGGAGTCCAGGAAAAGGTGGAGCCCTTATATAGAGTCAGCGACCGGCAACCCCAATTTCTGGCGCGCTGTCCCTTTAAATCCGGGCGTGCGGGCACCCTAGGGAGCTGGGCCGGCAGTCAGTAGAGAAGCAGCAGGAGCATGGTCAGGTGAGTCCGTGCGCCCGTGGGAGCGAGCACGCCCGCAGTCTGCGTCGCAACGCTCACCGAGCGCAGCAGGGACGGGTCAGGGTGGGGGGGGCCCGAAGCCCGGACCCTGGGCTGCGGCGCCACTCGGGACATCGGTCCCCTTGAATTTTTAACCTTTTGCCACATTTCAGGCTTCAAACATAAAGATATAAAAATTTAATTTTTTTTGTTTAGAATCAACAACAATTGGGACAAAATTGTGAAGTGGACCGAAATTTATTGGATATTTTAAACTTTTGTAAAAAATAAAAAACTGAAAAATGGGGCATGCAAAATTATTTGGCCCCCTTAAGTTAATACTTTGTACCACCACCGTTTGCTGCGATTACAGCTGCAATGCGCTTGGGGTATGTCTCCATCAGTTTTGCACATCAAGAGACTGAAATTCTTGCCCATTCTTCCTTGGTCAGCTGGAACTCAGCAAGGTTGGATGGAGAGCGTTTGTGAACAGCTAGAGCTCAGTGAAGTTGGATGGAGAGCGTTGGTGAACAGCTGGAGCTCAGTGAGGTTGGATGGAGAGCGTTTGTGAACAGCTGGAGCTCAGTGAGGTTGGATGGAGAGCGTTTGTGAACAGCTGGAGCTCAGTGAGGTTGGATGGAGAGCGTTTGTGAACAGCTGGAGCTCAGTGAGGTTGGATGGAGAGCGTTTGTGAACAGCTGGAGCTCAGTGAGGTTGGATGGAGAGCGTTTGTGAAAAGCAGTTTTCAGCTTTTTCCACAGATTCTCGATTGGATTCAGGTCTGGACTTTGACTTGGCCATTCTAACACCTGCATACGTTTATTTGTGAACCATTCCATTGTAGATTTTGTTTCATGTTTGGGATCATTGTCTTGTTGGAAGATAAATCTCCGTCCCAGTCTCCGGTCTTTGGCAGACTCCAACAGGTTTTCGTCCAGAATGGTCCTGTATTTGGCTCCATCCATCTTCCCATCAATTTTAACCATCTTCCCTGTCCCTGCTGAAGAAAAGCCCAAACCATGATGCTGCCACCACCATGTTTGACAGTGGGGATAGTGTGTTCAGGGTGATGAGCTGTGTTGCTTTTACGCCAAACATATCGTTTTGCATTGTGGCCAAAAAGTTTAATTTTAGTTTCATCTGACCAGAGCACCTTCTTCCACATGTTTGGTGTCTCCCAGGTGGCTTGTTGAAAATTTTAAACAAGGCTTTTTATGGATATCTTTGAGAAATAGCTTTCTTCTTGCCACTCTTCCATAAAGGCCAGATTTGTGCAGTGAATGGCTGATTGTTGTCCTATGGACAGACTCTCCCACCTCAGCTGTAGATCTCTGCAGTTCATCCAGAGTGATCATGGGCCTCTTGGCTGTATCTCTGATCAGTCTTCTCCTTGTTTTAGATGAAAGTTTAGAGGGACGTCTGGGTCTTGCACAGTGCTCCTTGGGATGTTTAAAGTTTGGGAAATCTTTTTGTAACTTTAAACTTCTCGACAACAGTATCATGGACCTGCCTGGTGTGTTCCTTGGTCTTCACGATGCTCTCTTTAAACAGAACCGTGATCACAGAGCAGGTACATTTATACGGAGACTTGATTACACACAAGTGGATTATATTTGTCATCATCAGTCATTTAGGACAACATTGGATCATTCAGAGATCCTCACTGAACTTCTAGAGTGAGTTTGCTGCACTGAAAGTAAAGGGGCCAAATAATATTGCACACCCCACTTTTCAGTTGGTTATTTTTTACAAAAGTTTAAAATATCCAATAAATTTCGATCAACTTCAGAATTGTGTCCCACTTGTTGTTGATTCTTCACAAAAAAAATTAAAATTTTATATCTTTATGTTTGAATCCTGAAATATGGCAAAAGTTTGAAAAGTTCAAGGGGCCGAATACTTTTGCAAGGCACTGTAGCTCTCACAATCTCTCATACTGGGCACTGGAAGTTCAAAATGGCACCTCATGGCAAGGAACTCTCTAAGGATCTGATAAAAAGAAGTTGGGTACGTGTGCTCAGCATCATATCCAGAGATTGTCTTTTCAAAATAGATGTATGAGTGCTGCCAGCATTGCTGTAGAGGTTAAATGGGTCAGCCTGTCGGTGCTCAGACCATACACTGCACACTGCATCAAAATGGTCTGCATGGTTGTCATCCCATAAGAAAGCCTCTCCTAAAAATGATGCACAAGAAAGCCCTCAGTTTGCTAAAGATAAGCAAACTAAGGACACTGATTACTGGAACCTATCTGTTTTAGATGATGTCAAGTGTGTGTGGTGGCAAGTGAGGTGAGGAGTACAAGGATAAGTATGTCTTGCCTACAGTCAATCATGATGGTGGGAGTGTCATGAGTGCTGCTGGCTGTGGGGAGCTACAGTTCATTGAAGGAACCATAAATGCAAACATGTACTGTGAAATACTGAAGCAGGAAGTATTCCAACATGATAATGGTCCCAAACATAGCTCCAAGATGACCGCTGCTTTGCTAAAGAAAATAAGAGTAAAGGTGCTTGACTGGCCAAGCATGTCTCCAGACCTAGACCCTATGGAGATGTGGGGAATCCTCAAATGGAAGGTGGAGGAGCGCAAGGTCTCTAACATCCACCAGATCCATGATGTTGCCATGGAGGAGTGGAAGAGGATTCCAGTGGCTGCAACCTGTGAAGCTCCATTTTCACTTACAGGTGTACTCACTTTTGTTGCCTGCAGTTTAGACATTGATGGCGTTGTGTTGAGTTATTTCGAGATTTACACTGTTATATAACTAGCTGTACACTGACCAATTTAAATTGTATCAAATGTCATATCTTCAGTTGTCCCTTGAAAGTATATAATACAATTTTTGCTAACATGTGAGGGGTGTACTGAGATACTGTAGATGTCTCAATAGGACATTAAAAAGGGGTTGAAAGGAACTTGTACTCATATAAAGTCATCCAAAATGTACAAATAACCATATAGTCATAATTTAGAAGTTAGAAAACATTTTTTTTTTAAGTAAGAATTATGTGCGCCTTAGAAAGTTCATAGAATGTACTCATTAACAGGGAGAATATTTGAGATATGTTTAATAGTATTTTATTATCATATACACAGATCTTATTTGTAGTCCTATTGAACAGATGTTGTGTACACCACAAGCAGTTCCTAGGAATTTGTAGCGTTATCTGTAACCAGAGAAGAGACAAATAAGGGTTATACAGAATGTCACAATGTTTACTTAACATTTTTAGTAAATGGGCAACTCACACAGTGATTGTGGATTGGCTGTTAGATGGTATGATAGTATTTCAAAACTAACATGCAGTTTTTCCAGTAAAGCATTTATTTGGAATTAAATGTGGCTGAGTGTATCAGTGCTCTCTTTCTTTTTTTTTTCTCTCCATCTCTCTTTATAGATAAAGGTATACTAATAACAGACTCAACTATCATTCTAGCCAAAGTAAACACAAAAATGTAACATTCTGGATGAACCCAAAAATGTAATACTTTTATTTTCAGTTATCAATGAATAAAACCATTTCTTCAAGGTGATAAATGAAGGTGATAGACATAGCTTACTTCAAAACGAAAAAAAAAACCTTCTACTTTAAAGCAAAATCTACTTTGCATGAAGCCAAACAAATATGGAAATATTAGTACAATCCAATTTAGTTAAATGTCTAAAAATGTATGAAAAATAGAGATTGTACCATCCAAAAGCTACCAGCCCATGACACATTAAAACAAGGAAACCAGCAGAAATAGAAAATAATGTACCAAAAAAGTGAACTAGACTTAAGTTCTTTATTATACCAAAACAGATATAAATATATGCCACCCAGGTGAAAGAAGAAATTGTATGGGAAAAAGCATGGCTATTCTTGCCTCTTTAGAGCTTTTTTGCCTATACTCTTCTTTCACTTGGATGGTACATACAGTATTTCTATCTACTTTGCATGCACCATCATACGGCAAAAAATTCTGCAGAATTTTGGAGCAATTAGTGACATATAGTAAGCCAACTAATAAAAGGTGTAAAGTTAGACTAGACAGTTTTAACATGCTCCAGATATATGACACTATAATAAGTTTATACTGTCTCAGTGTTAGACAGTGTTGATTAATCTGCCCCATTGTCCTACTGTTGGAGTTCTCTTCAGAATAATTCACAATGTCAAAAAAAAACTTTCTTCCATTAATTTGTCCGAGAAAAAAAATAGGAAGGCCCATTAAAGTTGTGTTTTTTTTTTAACTAATTGAACTTGATACAGTGAGGGTGCTTCCACAAGATATGGTTTTGGACATCTTTGGTGCAGTTTTTCCTATATAATACTGCTGTGCAGTGATATTGCCTAATTAACAGGTAACTCTTTTCAATTTCTTAAATTGGGGAGATATGTCACTGTCAGAGGAGTCTGGCAGCGGCCCTCTTCTTTCCGCTTATTTAATTTTTGATACTGTGTAAGCATTGTAGGCAGGTGTGTAAAAACAAGTAAAAATGCTGCTACTCTGACACCTTCTATAAGAGAGGTATCTGATTGGATCCAAATGTACAGCCAATGTCATTAAATACTATCTTTAGCATAAACAAGGAGTTGTTGAAGTGATGATATGGCCCCCACAGAAACCACATCTCAACATCAACAAGTCTGTCTGGGATTAAATCAAAAGATTAGAGCAAGTCTTTATCCAGAAAACATCAGTGGACTGTTCTCCCAAATTTTTGGAAAAACCTCTCTGCTTCTTTAAAAACTGTGTACCTACAAGTATTTGTGATGTTTTAAAGGCATAAGGTGGAAACACCAAGTATTAATTTGTTTTCTCTTTTGTTCATTCACCTTGCATTTTAAAAATTAATAAAAATTATTACATATTTTTCAAAGCATTTTTACTTCTTTCCACATATGTATTTTTTCCACACCCGCCTAAAGCTTGTGCCCAGTCTGTTTGGCTAGCTTTACACGATACCATAAATGCCAAGATAGTCCTGAGATTTCTAAGCCCCATTCTGGAGTATTCCCCCAGATTTCCCCTAAAAATGTTCAGATACACCCAGAAAAAAACTCGGAATGTTCTACAGTCGACCTTACCTCTTTTCCTAGGCCTGTAGGCTTCTATGCTATACATACAATGTTTTGTTTGCATCTCTTCTGCCAAAACCTGGTATTTACGAGAAGGGGAAAAACGCTCTTACTCTCTAAAGACTATAATAATCTGGCTGCTAATGTAATTTTATTTTGCTTAAATAGGTGTTCCCACCATAGACTTTGATGACATATCGCTCAGATATGCCAACAAAGTCTGATAGGTGTATGTCCCACCTCTGGGACCCATACTTATCTCGGGAACAGACCCCCAAAATTTACAAAGTAGGCTGGAGAGCCGGTCAGACTTGTGCACAGCTCTCCATTCTGTTGTATGGAGGTTCTGAACAGAGCTGAACACTGGAGCAGAACACTTGAGTTCTAAGCAGAGCGCTTGTGTATACGCAAACTCCCATAGAACAGACTGGAGAGCCATGCGCAAATGCAACTGGCTCCCCAGTCTGCTCTGTAATTTTCAGGGGCTCATTCCTGATATAGATGTGGGTCCCAGAGGTGGCACCCGCACCTAGAAGACTTTGATGGCATAAGCTAGCGATATGCCATCAAAGTCTATGTCGGGAACACCCCTTTAACATTGAAGTCAATGTACCCATTGTCAACTACAAAATTTGAAACAGTTAAAGAAGTTAGCAAGTGCTTACCAATAAAACAAGGGTGAGTGTATTCTGCTGTGGCTTGTTCATCTGAAACGTAGAGATAAAAGCATTCAGAACCATATTGAGTGTATAAAAAAGACATAGCTAAGCTAGACAGGGTATACAGGAGGGCAACCAAATTGGTTAAATAGGGAAGGGTGTCTTGTTTTAACAATACAGGATATCAAACTTGGGGTTAAACAGATTGGAAAAAGACAGCTTAGTACATAGATCTCTTGTATGATCTTTTTACAATGATGTGTGTAACAATAACAAGAGGGCATCCACTGCTTCTAGAGGAAAGAAGGCTTCACCATCATCACAAATGAGGATTCTTTACTGTAAGAGTGGTGAATTCACTGCCAAAAGAGGTTGTGATGTTGGATTCTTTGACGTTGATCCAGAGCTTATTCTGGATTTTTATATTTGGAGTCGGGAATTACTTTTTACTGTTGTAATGGACAATCATCATCTGACTTATAAGGGTTTTTGCCTTCCTCTGGATCAACCCTGTATAACACAGGGTTATAGGTTGGACTCGATGGACCTGTTTCTTTTTCCAACTATGTTACTACGAGTACAATTCATAAAGGTGTTTTCCAATTTATATTGTTTTTATTTATTATGTATATAATAGGAAATCATACAATTTTATAATACAGTGTACATCTATTACAATTTCTGTTCCTCCTTTAAACAACGCTGTAGGCCCAAATCAAGAAAAATGGTACAGCCCACATTTTTCTCTATGTCATTGGCTCCCATTTACTAACTGCATGGACTAAACATGGAATCAGTCATGTGACCTCCGAGTCCTGACATATATCTATATATCTTAGAGGTTTGTTAAAGAACATTAGTGAACAAACAACATCATGAAAACCAAGAAACACACCAGGCAGCTCAGGGATAAAGTTGTGGCAAAGTGTATTGCAGGGTTACGTTCTTAAAAAATAGACCAAGCTTTGAACATCTCATGGAGCACTGTTCAATCTTTCAGCTGTAAATGAAAGGAGTATAGCACAACTGCTAACCAACGTAGATCTGGACATCTACTTAAACTGACAACCTAGGCACAGAGAAAACACTAATTAGAGAATAAGCCAAGAGGCTCAGGTGGAAGAATCTGTCCATATGACAACAATTAGTTGTTTACTCCACAAACCTGGTCTTTATGGAAGATTGGCAAGAACTAAGTCCTTTTTGAAAGAAAGCCATGATGATGGGTTAAAGGGTGCTCCATGAGATGTTCAGAGCTTTGAGTATTTTTTAATACCTAACCACTTAATACACTTTGCCACAACTTTGCTACCTGGTGCGTTCCTTTGTTTTTATGATGCTGTTTGTGCACTAATATTCTCTAACAAACCCCTGAGGTCTTCACAAAACAGCTGTAGTTTTACTGAGAATAAATTACATACAGATGTACCCTATTTACTAATTAGGTGATTTCTGAATTCAATTGGTAACACTGGAATTTATTAATGGGTATCAGAGTACAGAGGGATGACTACAGCAAAGACATTATAAAGATATGATAAAGTGGATAACCCCTTTAAGTAATATTGACTAATAGTGGAAGTGACACTGTGTTCTATAACAGTTGCACTGGGTAATTTTTATAGGTTATGTCCAGTTTTGTTTATTTTTCTTTACTGCCCCACTGTGTCTAAAAGAAAAAAAACTAGTAAATACTTTTCAGTAAAAAAAAAATCGACCATTTTCACTCTACAACTCCTGTGCAGAGAAGTGTGCCTACACATCTATAAAAAACCCTCAGGCAAATTTACCCAGGCAGTTGTTCTAGAATTCTGTCACAATGAGCACCAAAATAATGGCATACATGCTTTTTATCAAATTTATGATTTGTTTAAGACAGTTTTGAGATACTTCTGCACCTCGCCCAACAAAAGGGAAATTTTGGCACAGTTATTGGCATAAAGTAAGCCAACTTATAAAAGGTGTAAAGTTAGACAAGACAGTTATAACATGCACCAGATTTATCACACAATGATACATGTGGTGTACTGCAAGTTTGTATAGTCTAAATTTACACTGTCAAAGTTTTAGAGTATGGATAAATCTGTTCCCATGAGTTGTCTGATTCTGCAGTCATATCACCTTCCATCTGTTCCACACTTTTAGCTAATGTTTATTGAGAAGGTCATCAAGTTCAGTCATATTGAGCATTTTGAGAATTGAAAGGTACTACTATATATATCTTGAGATTTTCACACATTTCATCATATACAGTACAGTCTAATATTGTATTTTATTATAGCAACACTAAGATTTTTACCTGTCTCATAGTAATCATATAATTTTGCTGGAGCTGGTTTTAGATCTTTCACCACAACATCTTGTTCCACCATAAAGGAGAGGTTGACTTGATTTTGATCAATCTATGGTGGGATAATACTGAGTAAGCTAAAATGTGTCTAAGATAAATCATAATATGTAAAAAGTAAAGGTATAAATATGGTGATAAAATTTCTGTCATGTGTAGAATTATTTTTTTCATTACTCTTTTCGAGTGGCCTTTATATTTAGGTGTTTTTAGGTCAATTGAAAAACACCTGAAAAAAAATGAATACCATGTTGTGTTTTAGAAAAAATTACCATGCCATGTTGCGGTTTAGAAACAAAAACGCCATGGATCAAAAAAAATGGAAGTGCTTCAGAACTTACTATTGACCAAGCAAAAACAATCAGCAAAAGTACCTAAGAAAAAAATCAACATTATTCCTTAAAAAAACTATGGTCCTTGTATATGAAAACTGGTCTTAAGAATCTCTATGTTGCCCAAAGACGCCAATCAGAGCTCCCCTTTCTTTTCATATAGTGCTCTAAAAAAATGAAAGGGGAGCTCTGATTGGTTGCTCTGAGCAACAAAGAAAGTCTTAGACATAGTTAGTTTTCATTTATGAGGCCCTACATTTATAACATAGAAAGGATATATCTACCCAAACAGTGCCAGAAATTAGAGCTCTATCACATGGTTAAATTCTAGCTATACATACAAACTGCTATTCATCTGATTGGTGTCTAATGCCTACTGATTGAAATGTTGTGTAAGTCAGCATTCTCCAACTGCACTGACAAGCAAAAAGGTACCAATGTTTTGAACTTTTGACTTTCAGGCTTATATCTCACCATCCACTAAAGCTTTGAACTTGAGACTACCATCATTTTATAGACAATCATCTTGACTATCTCATACATAAATTTGACTTGCAACTATTTAGCATATGCTTAGTTATGCGGATTCTTGTCATGTAACTGCATTGTTACTGTTTTGCTTCTAAAAATCTAAATTTAATTTTGTATTATTTTGTTAATACTTTGTAAATCCACCTTTGGATTTCAACACTACCTGAATCTTTCTGGGCATGTTCGTGATCAGAGGCAAGCATGCCTCCACAGAAATCTGATTTCAGGTCTCTTCTCCACATACCCAATGTTGATGCATAGCGGTCTTCTCACTTGGGTATGAATACAGCTTTTTCTTCAACTCTATCCACAAGTGTTCAATTGGGTTGAGGTCTGGGGACTGTGGAGGCCAATGCAGCAACTCTTCTTCATTGTCATTGAACGATTTCTTGGGCAATCTTGACATATGCTTCGAGTCGTTATAACTCAAAGTAACTCATAATGTAGGATACTCACGTACAGCTCAGCCTTGAAACCACCATCAATCCTGGTCAATTATCCAATGCCTTTGACTGTGAAACAACCCCATATTATTAGGCTTCCTTTACCGAACCGGACAGTTCCTTCAATTTCTTGATCCATTAGCCCCTTTTCACGAGATTCTTTCAGACCCATTTATATCCATCAAAGCCCAGTCTATTGACTTTTGTCTCATCGCTCTAAATCATCTGTTTCCAATCTTCACTGTCCACTTTTCATACATTTTTGCAAACTAGAGCCGATGCTTCTTGTGACAATTTTGAAGTCAAGGCTTCTTCACCTATTTTTGGGCCACCATTCCATACTTGTGTAATGTGCACCACATATTGCTTGCATGGATGTCTGTGATCTCACTATTATGAAGCATACGAACCACCTCCACTGTTGTGTTTGTCATGCCGGAACTGATAGTCCTTGTAATGAGACAACTTGCTGACTCTGATATTTTGCCTAGATGTTCACCTCTTGGCACTTGAATGAATGGACAGCTTTAATTTCATATTCTTGCAACTCTTCATGGCCTCACAAGATTCAGTTTGGCAAGTTTCTTGGCTGAGAGACCACTATCGATGAGCTGGATGATGTTGTTTCTCTTTTCTTTGAAAATCTTCTTTATGACTGCTCCTCGAATCTAAACAGTGACCTTTCACTTGTGAATCATCCTAATAACAAAGTGAGCTATTATTTGTAGTATACAAGAAGAAAAAGATTGTTCCACCACTAGGAGCAAAACAGTAACAATGCAGTTACATGACAAGAATCTGCATAACTAAGCATATGCTAAATAGTTTCAAGTCAAATTTATGTATGAGATAGCCAAAATGATTGTCTATAAAATGATGGTAGTCTCATGTTCAAAACTGTAGTGAATGGTGAGATATGGAGTCAGAAATTCAAGGTACTATAGTAGTATAGACTACAGGAAGGCAAATCATTAAAGCTTTATAAGTCTTATTTCTGTGTGATCCATATTTAGTTCTGGCTATAACTGCTTCCAAAATGTAAGATGTGAACTAGCTCCTTGCCCTCATGCACATGGCTGCATTAGAACCTTGGATTCTAAGGGAGAATAGCTCCATAATGTGGGCCACCCGTCAACTGATCCCATGGGCCATAATAGACTTCATATGCATCTGTAATTTCTGTAGTTTTTCTGTGAATGAGCTTTGGGGGCCGCGCTGGTCCCTTTTGGGGAGGCACCATATTGTCACCTAAAACGCAGTCATTTAAGGATAGAATACATGCTGCTAATTTAAATCCATGTGGATCCAATCCATAACTCGGTTGTGTGTATGTGACTTCCTTCTGAAATCTGATTAACATAAATTTGGGTTTTCCTTTCCAGATAACCTCTTAAATACCGTATTTGAAAATAAATAACTCAGACCTGGTCTAGGTAAAGAGTCACCATATCAGTCTGAATGTCACTTCTCTGTATTAATTTGTCCTTCTCCAGCTGTGAAGAAAATTTTATGTTAGAACTGGTATTTGTACTACGGACAAAATACATTTAAGAACACAAACCTAATTGTTGCTAGTGCATTTCTGTTTAGGAAAGAAAGGGGAACACCCCTCTAGTTTAATCTTCTTTAGGTTTATGGCACAAATATCACTAGAGAAATCCACATCTAAAAGTTTTAAATTTAAAATTTTTTTCCTTTTTTTCCTTTTTATTTAGTACGATATTTCAGATTATAATACAAGGAGATATCCTATTGGGAACTCGCTGTTAGCTATGGCTCTACAATTCCTGTTCAACACAACCCCAACTTCTGTTATTATGCTCTAGTGGAGGGCCTCTCACTTATTTCTCTATAATGCCTGACCAACCAGATTGTTATATAGTCAGTCATTTATTTAAATTTGGGCAATGTAATACTGCAGGGAAAGTATGTAACCAACTCAGGGGCCGGGATTTCCCCCCCTTAGCACCCTTTTTTCACGCCTAGGGGCGGGGACCCCCATAGGGGGGGTGAGGTTGCACCACGAATCAAATTTTAAACATTGGGGGCAGTGGTCCTTTTCACCGGGTTTTATTTTGTTTTTTTAGAGATCGGCAATGGAAACGGGAGGGGCCGGTAGGGCAAACTGCTTCCCCCCTTCCGGCGGGTCCCCCTTGTTTTAAAAGATAGGGGGAAACATGGCCCGCTTGCTGATGCCCCATCTGGGCTCCCTTTTTTGGGGGGGCGTTTTCAAATGCTGGGAAAGGGGGGGGGCAAACCTGCCCCTCCTCTCCTTAAAAAAGCGCTCGCCCCCCCTGGGAAAAGCAAAGCTGGGCCTAAGGGGAGAGAGGAGGGAACGCTGCCCCTTTACCCTCTCAGCAGGGTCACGGGCGGCGCCGAAGAGAAGGAAAGACCCGGGGGCCCCCCGCCTTCAGGACAGGTAAATGAAACGGGGGGGAGGGGGAGGGGAGGGGGAAATAGGGGGGGGGGTATTAAAGGGAATTTGGGGGGGGGGAGGGCATTCGGAAAGGGGAAGGGGCCCTGGCTACCTAATACTTAAAGGGGCCCTGCTTCCCCAATATTTTTAAAGGGGGGTCTTTTACCTAATACTTAAAGGGGGGCCCCACTTTCCTACTGTTTAAAAAGGGGGGGGCCCCGGCTACCCTAATACTTTAAAGGGGGGGCCCCCCCTAAACCCAATACTTTAAAGGGGGGGCCCTGCTACCTAAAACTTAAAAACGGGGCCCCCCTACCTAATACTTTTAAAAGGGGGGCCCCCGACTAAACCCAACATCTAAAAGGGGGGCCCTGGTCTACCTAACATCTAAAGGGGGGCCCTGACAAAAATAAAACAAAAAGGGGGGGCCTGGGTACCTAATATCTAAAAAGGGGGGGCCCCGAAATACCCAATATCTAAAGGGGGGCCCTGGGACCCAAAAATAAATAAAGGGAGGCCCTGGCTTAAACCCTTTTCAATTTTGGCTTTCTTCTAAAAAGCAGTTTTTCAGGTTTTGGGAGGGGGCGGGCCTTTTTTAAAGGGGGTGTGGCATCTTTTAAAAGGGCGTTGGGGAATGCAAATTGTTAAAAGGGGCGAATTTGGATTTAGTGCCTATGGCAGCATGAACCTAAAATACAGTAAAAATTTAAACCAATTTGGGAAATTATCATTTTTACAAAAAGGGTTTTTTGTTTTTCAAAAGAAAGGAAAGTTTAATTTTCGAACAAACAAATCAGACCATGAGGTAGAAGGGGTATGATTATCATTACCATTACAAGAGGAAAATTTCCTACTAGATTCTCACCAGCAACACAGATGGACCAAGATTTCTAGTAGTTTAGTCAAATACTATAGATAACTTGTTATGGTGAACCATTACAATTGCAAGCTTAGGCATTATTGACAATGTCCAAGGTTTTCCCGTCCCCGGTTTTTTTTTTATTGAAGAACCCCCAAGGTAACCCGGGGAATGTAGTTGTTTGTGGCCCTATAGCAATCATTAAAGCAAACGTAATCCTATGGGGGGTTTTGTGTGGGGGGGGATATGTTTGCTCTATTTCCAGGGAGTATATGCTTTCCTGCAAGGCTCCAGAGCATAGTAGACTATGCTTTTGAATCCTGAAGAAAAATCATATACTAGGACTACGTTTGTTTCACTGATTGCTATGGGCCCACGGCTGCTATGTCATGGTATTCGCCAGGGTACCTTTTTTCATGGTACCCAGACACATACCTCGGATATAATCCATAACAATGTCTGAATGCCATTAAGGCTGGAACATACCTTACTCAATGAGATATGGGCATACCGTAGCTTCAGGCCATGCCCATAGACATCAATAGAACAAACGTAGTTCTATTTGGTATAAGCTTTTTGCACAGGGCACAAAAGTATTGTAGACCACGCTATTGTATCCTGCACAGAAAGCATGTATAGTTGACAAACAGAGCCAATATGTCAGTATCTGTTGCACTACCTTTGTTCAAGGTATCCAGACTGATACCTCCGATGCTGAGAATAAGAAAGTGTAAACCCAGCCTTAGCTCTGCAGCATTTGGAAGGTTATAGAATGGAAGCCATTTTAAAATGTGGCCTAATAATGTTTATTTTCTACTTTCTCAAGTAGGTGCACTAGATGTTATCAGAAATCCAAAATACAGTAAGTGAAGGGAGAGAGCCACCTCTCCATTGACTCTGTCCTTGGCAAGAATGAGGACAGGGGTTAAGGAATCCTAGAGGTAGGACCTGTATCTATCAGATATTTATGGAATATTCTGTAAATAAAAATGAGACGGGAATAGCCCTTTAATTTTGCATTGAAGACAATTCAATTTGTCACAGTTGTAGAATCCCATTTACTTACTTTCCTAATTGTGCTCTTCACTGGAATGTATCCAGACAACATCTTCACTTCAATTACAGCCATGTTTGATTTTTCCCGGACACCAATATAACTGCAGAAATATAAAAAACTCCAAATTCTTGTCACTATAGTTTAACTTTTTGACAATGAATCAGCCATGTGTTGTACACCTGTGCTAATAAGACATCTGGTATCAGGTTTCCATCATGATGCCTTATCCTTCAGGACCTTCAATGGAACTGAGAGAAACCAGGGTCTGTCAGTCCACAATTCGGTCAATGTGAACAGAGCCAGAACCAGAAATGTATATGTATTGTGTGGATAGGATGAGTCTGAAGCTTATGTGTGGTTGGCAGAATGGGTGTGGGAAGTTCCCAGCTTTTTACACTCCTAGTGATTAGGCAGTAGGGGCCAGCATAGGAAGCCATATAGGAGCATATATTGGCAGCACTCATATAAGAGATCTCCGGAGTTATGTGACCAGAGCTTGGATGAGAGTGGGGTATAAGTACATGAATTTTACCAACTAAAAACGGCTTTACCAAGAAATGTCCCCTCTTATCGAGCCATTACTTGTATTAAACTGTGCAGATATGTTCTGAAACTGAGAAGCCAAGGTGTCTCTTTGTGAGTAAAGATAATGTGATTTGTGCCTTGAAAACAAATTCTGTGTACTCTTACTGTGCCAACTGTCCCCAGTGGGGTATTCATTTTAAGCCTAGCGAAGTCAAAAACCGAAGTTTTGTCCCAACTTGCTTCAACCATTGACCCCTTTAGCTTGCCACCACATGGTGCTTTTTGAAGCATGTTTTTCCCCTGGAAAAAAGCACTTTTGGCACAACTTCATAGTAGGTTGTGATTGTTGTATAAGGGTACGTTTGCATGGATTTTCCGACTGGTATTTTGTCTTTTTTGGCACGCAGGGGAACGGCTTCTGTCCGCAGTTTGCAGATTCAAGCCGTTCCCCTTCACACCCACATGTTCATGTTCTGCCCGAAAACCGGGCAGAAGAATGAACATGTTCTAAGTTTTTAGGAATGCTGGCGGTGTCAAAAACCGTCCAGCTGAGAATCTGTGCAGTTTGGACTACTGCACGGATTTTCTATTTAAATCAGTGTAAAAGGATGACAGTCGGTTTGCAGATGGTTTTCAAATCCAAAAAACCGTCTGTAAAACTGACTGAAACCCATGGTGTGGGGACAAGCCCTTACAGATTTGGATTGCATTAGGCTTTATTGTATGAAGCTACGTCTAGGCATATTTGGGGGGAGGTTTGTCCACACACTTTAATACTGCATTACAATAGGGATAACCAAGTGCAAAAGGAAATCTGTACTATTAAAAGAAAATCCTACACACACTAATGTGCTACTTCTACAAACACATATGCTGATAGTGAAACTGTGCTCCCTTCAAAAGTATGGGTCTAGCTTTCATAAAATTACATCTCCCAAATATTTTTTTCAAGGGGGGAAGCAGCTATTAACCAAACTGAACAAAAGTAAAAAATAAATGCTCACGCAGCAGTGATGAGAATTTCAAATTGTTAAAGGGTCTTAAATTCCCTCTTGAAGGGAAACTTAAAAGGGTTTAAAGAAAAAGTCTGTACCTTGTGGTGGGGGGGTTATTCTCAATACGGCCTGCAAATGACAGATAACTCATTTTACACATTGGTGTTCAGGCCTAAAGCATATTTACGACAGTAACTTTTCCTTCAAAAAGGTTGCTTATTACTGAGAATTTCGAGATTCCAATATAACCCCTATTTAAGGCCCATCTCAATGAACAAAAAGGGTAAAAATATAACTTTTACTTAATTTCTTAATAACTTAGAATAGAAAGAAAATACAGTATGTGACAGGATATAAGCAAAACCGAACTGCAAAGGGGCCCTTTTGATGAAAAATTTTGTATCCCGAAGCACAATGTAGAATGTTAAAGAGTTTTATCACAGTGCTGCCCCATCCTTTCTTGATACTTTTGATTATATAGCTGCTTCTGTATCCAAATGAACATCCCATCAGCTTCCTATCTTGATCAAAAAGCAATGGGCATTGGGAAATAGCACTGATTTTACCTTACATTGTCCTACCTGTACAGTAGAGGTACCACCTCGAAAAGGGCGCCTACGCCCTAGATGACTAACCCTGTTCTGCCCTGCGCTCGGTAGTCCCGATGCTTTTCCCATATTAATGAAGGTCCTCAGGGGATGTAAATCCCTGCACCATGTACTGGTAGAAATAAAATATGATAGTTACATGGCTAGTGTGCATTCATGCATCACAGAACATGAGCCACCACTAAAACTAGGGTTACTTAAAATGGAAAGCCAAAACTTAGGACTTTTGATGATTTTCCCCAAATGTAAAAAATTTTAGGTACTTAACTCATCAATTTTTCCCCACAAGCGGAAAAGGGGTATGCCTATGATGGTCAATATCGCCTAGATGTTCCAAGACTCGTCTTCTAAATTCCTGCTTCGTTTTACCAAAAAGGTCTAAAGGTCAAAACTGCCCGAAATAGACTACTCCTTACTCAACAATTGGCAAAAAAGCCAAATATCATAGATACTTCTTAATGAGGAGCTTTTGAATGATTTTGTTTTGTTAATAAAAGGGCAGCTTTACGCCCCACATCAAAATACTAAAAGGTTGTCTTGTAGCCACATCCCTTGCCCCTTGTGGGGGAAAATTTTCTGTGAATCAAGTGATCTCTGATTGATCTACCTCAATGAAAAGTAATAGCTGACAAATCCGGAATAAATTTTGAAATCTCTGATTTTTTACCGATGGATTGTCATAGTGGGTATCAAAACTCAGAGGTGTTTTTTGACTTTCATGGTTTTTTTAAATTTTAGTTTCTGTCTATCCTACTCAAAGCATGACATAAAGAATTCTTCAGAATGTCTCTCATTCTAAACCTATTTCTGAGGGACCATGATTCTTTCTTATACTCCTCAATAGAGGGTATTCTACATGGGGCCCCAGAAGGATATCTCTGACCCATCTGTGTATTTGCAGTCTTGTTTCTGGTTATTTCGAATCACTCGGACTTCACATGTGGATGCTGGTGGACCAAAGGTGTAACGGAGTTAACTCCAGAGTTTGGATAACAGACAGGTATATAAACCCCTCATTACACGTCCTAAGCTTGGGGAAACCTTTTTAAAAACCCTTTGTTTTAGTGGGGCTTATCCTCTGTGATGCATGAATGCACACTAGCCACGTGACTATCATATTTTATTTCTATCAGTATATGGTGCAGTGATTTAAATCCCCTGAGGAGTGCAAGGGTGTAACAGGGTTAGTCATTTAGGGTGGGGGCGTCCTTTTCGGGGCGATATCCCCACTGTATAGGTAATGCAATGTAGGTTAAATCAGCACTGATACCCATTGCGTTTTGATCTAGATAGGAAGCTCACTGGTGGGACCTTCGTTTGGATACAGAAGAATAGCCATATAATCAAAAGTATCAAGAAAGGAGGGGACATCACTGTGAGTAAACCCTCTATTTTACACTCTACATCTATGTTTCTGTATACAAATATTTTTCTATCCATCAAGTCCCTTTGGAGTTCAGTTTTGCTTATATCCTGTCACCTCTTGTATTTTTGTTCTATTCTGTGGATTCATCTTGCATAATAAATTTTTAAGGCAATTACATAAAATTTACATTTAACCCTTTTTTCAGAGAGATGGGCCTTCCAAAAGGTTGTCCAGATATACCTTCATCCCTCTGTTTTGACAATAGGCATATTGAGACACAATTGTGTGCTGAGCAGTCGTCCAGTAAGTATCATGCACAGGTCACATAATTATAATAACTGCCCAATACTGGTTGGGTATTTTACCGTTGCCTTGGTAATTGTACTGCTAAGACACAGTTGCCTTTTTCTAAGCTAGATCAGGTGACTGTATGCCTGAGAACACCTTCAAAAGGGTATGCTCACCACATTTAGCTTTAAATATGTAGACAAAGGTAAGTAAAGAGGTTTTCTCACTACAATGATTAGCTTTCAACATGTGGAGACAGGTAAAAGAAGACTTTTTCTCTATTGATATTTGATATTGCACTGGTCAGGAGATAAGAGATTTTATCTGCACTGAGTGCACACAAGTGTCTCTAGTTTACCATTCCTAACTCCCTTCCTGATTAAACAGATAGCAGAGAATGACATCACCATGGTCAAAAGAGCACAGTCTTTATCTGTAACAAGATAAATTACTTTTGAAAAGCACTTTTTTCACTCTGTACTTACAGGTTAAATGTTCTGCACTTATGCATCTGTAATGTCTCAACTAGTTTAAAAAGTGCTAAATATGCTAATCACTGCTATACAACCATCCACAGCCTGAACTAATAGTGTGAAGCTGGAGCTGCCTGTGACTCTGTGAAACTGCATGGTGAGAAAACCCTTTTAACAAACACATTGCTGTTCTGATTTTGCTTGGTTTCCTACTTGTGTACACATTTCCCTAGGTTACCAACCATCTCTCTCTGCCCTCACTGCTCTAGTTATCCAGGCTTACTGTACTATGGTTACATAAGTCCCTGCTGTGTCTTATCAGCAGCACAAGAGCTTGTTTATCAGGGTTTCTGACAAATTGTAACCCTTTCAAGCTTGGTAGCCTTTTCTCCTACTACTTACAACATTTTGTAAGCAGTGTCCTTGTAACAAGCTCAGTTAGGGACAGCAGAGCTGATATAGCAATCATTGCGTTAGAAACCCCCACAGCTTGAACAGGAAATGGGTGCCTTAAGTTGGCTGTAAAGGAACTTTAGATTACAATTACATTCATGGGGCTATGTCTCAGGCAGAACTTGGGATGTTTGTGCATTTCTCCTTGGTGTTCTTTGAACCTATATGTCACATCAGTTTAAAAAGTATAATAAAAAGGGCATGACTGAAAGAAGTCATAAAATTTACTAACCATCTGTAAATTTGCAATGTAAAAGGCTGACTATACAGAATTTTTGAAAGGCTGAGTTTACATCCCATTCGGATAACATTTGGGAGCCTCCATCATGGAAATCTATCGGGGCACTTTCAAAGTGTATAATGACTGATATCACAGTGGATTCATAGGGAACAATAAGGCAAATGTAGTCTTATTTCCCAAAAGCATATACATTCTGGGATGTACCATACCCAAAAGCAAGGTTGACTATGTTTTTTTTGTCCTTCACAAAAAGCGTTTGCATGCGGGAAATAGAACAAATGTAGCCCTAATAAGAATATGTTTGCTTTATTATTTCTTATGAGCCAAAGTATCTGTTGAGAATATTCATTCAATTACCCTGGTGGATACCCGCAATGGGGGCTCGTAAACAGGACCTGAATGTAATGTGAACAGTGCTGTACCCTGACTAGCTATATTTCATGATTTAGATGCAAGCCTGTTTTAAATCCTGTTATGTGCTATAAAAAAGGATGTGTCATCATTCTTCCTGATGAGATTTTTAGGATGCTTTTCCTAGGGTAAGTGTACTGTTAAGTGGGGCTATCACAAGACTGTATAGTGATGGCATATTATAATTGTGATATTCCACAATTTTTTGACTTATATGTATAAAGGCTTTGTGGGTCTAGAACTACAATTAGGTCTCCCTATCAATAACGTCTCCTTCTTCTAGAGTCGGTTGTGTTAAGTACCAACAGTATTAACTAGTTTGGTATCTGTGCTACTTGTATATTAAATATTATGTTATTCCGCTTCCTCAATATCTGACCCTTACTTAGTCGTCTGCTCAATACTCCCACCTTTAACACAAATCTGTGTTTCATAGGGTTAAATTAGGTAGCAAATTGTATCAGTGTTCTCCTTGCCTGAACAAAGACACATCCATTTCCTGTGGAGGTCACAGTGTAGTCTCCAGGAATTGTTGATAGCTCGATCTTTTGAAGCAGGAGTCGATTGTTGTTGTCCACAAGAAACTGCTCAAGAAGTCCCATCTTGGAACTGACTATCACAGTCACATCTCCTTTATCAGTGAAAGTGACATCTGCATACTTGGCCAGTGCCTGAAGAGCCACCACAGTGTCCTTGAAAAGGAAGAGAGTGGGGAGTGAATGTACAATGAAAACTTAAATGGGTTTTCCAGGATTTAAATTGGTTATCTACTTAAGAGAGACTTTTTTCATATACCTTAGATAATTATCAGTTAATATAGAGGTTCTCTGTTTAGGATCCTCATTTCTTGGCAAGTGCAGGGAGCAGTTACAAAATGTCTCTCTTGCTCTGGAGGGCCCTATCCTGCATTACATAGACAACCCATTTATCTGAATAGAAGCTGTGTAATACCTCTTCTTTCCTCTAGTGGCACTAAAGGGAATTTGAACACTTACTGACAGGTTTCTCTTTAGATATTTTGTGATCATCAGACGTCCCAGTATTGGAATAATAGATCTACTGTGTGTATCGTAAAAGATCCTGCAGACTATCATCTTTGTCAGTTGTTGGTTATACCTAAGTACTTTACTATTTAGCTTTCTTTTACCTGTGTAGAAGAGAATCCTCCATATGAATTTTGCTGTTTGCTCAACCAGTTCACAATCGGTGAAGCCTTGCCCAAGTCTTTAAAAGGACCAGAAAGGAGAGCCAGGAGGACGTAGGAGGTCAACTCCACCTCTGCCGACGGAGCTCGGTACCAGTATGAGACCTTAGAAGGAGGAGGAGAGTCCCGTTTCCAGTGTAGCTGTCCATCTGCAGATATAAACAGGAAGATAGACAGACAGATAAATAGATATTCTATAAAATAATGTGTGAATTTATATCAGCTAAGGTAAAGTTGACACATTTCCTGAAGATAAATTATGTATGCCACATAAAGGCTGTACATTATGTTTAACTTCCTGCTTATATCAGCTTGAAGGGGATGAGTGGCTGTAAACATGTGGACTCTTACTGCAGTCAGTGGGGGAAATGGAAGTCTTATCAGGTATCCTTTCACTATAATGCTGATGATAACGAAAGCAAACATTTTCTTGTCCATTCTCGTACCTCCATACACTGCCTTTTCTTCCAAACTATCCACCAAGGTTTTTGTGAGTTCACTGTCTCCGCACAATGTAAAGGTATAAGCTAGAAGAGCCTGGGTGTAAACATTACTGGAATTCACAGAAGCCTTCTTTAAACAGGACAGAGCATTCCTTACTAATGGATCCTGATAAGGAATAAGATGAGTTTAATTGAAGGTCCTTTTCTATTTTATTATTATTATTAATCTTTCTTTAACATGAGCACTTACTTGCACAGATATGCCGGCCTCCAAAAGAGCAAGAGTGATATAAGCAGAAAGGGATATTTCATCTTCTACACCTCCCTACAACACAAAGATTAAATAAACTCTGGTTGTGACAAAATATGTTAAACTACGGCTCAAGTACAGAACATTGATTATCTAACATCTTTGGTACGTTTTCATAAAGCTGTAAAAAAACTGGACCTTTTATGATACTGGAACATTACTTCTTTCATCAAATTCAAAGAAGAGTTGATAAATGATCAAAATTATACATATTTATTTGTTTTCTGTATTTTCAATTATTAGTCTACGTGTTAACATAATATTTTTTATAGTTAATATTTTTGTGTTATGTTGTCACTTTTGTAATACCATTATAACACAAATACTTTATACTTGAAGCACCTTCATGGCATTATTGAAAAGCCGTCCCACACTGCGGAAACATCCGTCGTCTTGCTGGTTATTTTTTAGCCAAGAGAAGGAGTGGTTTAGGTGACTTTCATCTATGAAGATATAAGGCCGAGCTTTGCTGAAGGACTTCACTACAAATCCCGTCAACCTGTAGAAACATATTGGGGATTGACATGTTCAGAAGCATGTACACATATACCATACATGTCAGCACATTTCATCGGTAATAAACTGAAATCAGAAGTGTACTGTAAAATATTGTATTGTATCTTTAACTACTAGCATTTCAATATCAATAAAATCAGAACTTAGGTGTTGTTTAGTGCCACATGGGCCAATCTTATGCTCCTGCTTCACTCCATTGACTGAATTCCTTGTATGTTCTACTGTTGCTCTGTTCTCCTCTAGTGATAGACACTGAAATTCCATGGCAACTAATATGTCCCAATGACAATTCCACATGGGGCATCTTTAAAAGGACATCACCTACCACACCATTTCTGAACCTTAGATGAGTGTTCTTTTCCATGTGTTATATTCTATGTATTTTATTTATTTATTTATAAAGTGTTGACATATTCTAGAGTGCTGTACAAAGCAGGGTCATCTTATCAGCATTATGAGCCCCTTGGCAAAGCAGTGTACTGGGTCCTGCCCAGGCACATGACTTTACACCAGGCCATGCCTCTAACCATGCTCGAATATGACACCACATCAGACCATTCTTCTAACCACCCCCAACCACACCCAATCATACCCAGTTCCTGTCAAGATGGCACTAGGAATGGAAGGTGGATCCTCTGGTCACTGTGTAGAGTTGGCGTGACCTACGTTGGGGAGTGGAGTCTAAAGGGCCCCTTTTCTTCGCCGGAACCCACTGCAAAGCAGGGTGGACTTTGCCGCAGGTCGCTACCCCCGACACAGGTCCTACCTGTTACAGCCAAAGCAGGAGGCATAGAACACAGAGCCGGCCAGAATGTGGAGCAGAAGCTATGATGGACAGACTTGACAGAAAGAGCACATGGCAGAGGAAGATCAGACAGGTCAGGCGTAGGCAGGACCAGGGATGCAGATGACAATGAAGAATGATTTTCTAGAGAGCGCACAACAGGACGTCACTAGGGAATGGAAACCAACAACTGGGCACAGACAGCAGGAAGAGGAATCCCTAAAAAACCCTAGCCCAAATGCCATAGGTGGAGAGAGAATTACCTGCTGTGCGCTGGCCCTTTAAAAGAGACCAGCTCGCACACGCCCCTAGTGGCAGGGAAGAAGCAGGAGGAGACAGAGCAGCACGCAGATCAAGGAGGAAGCAGGACAGGGCAAGTTGAGTATGAGCGCAGTGAAGCATGCCTGCTGCCAGAGATCCGGACCGGGGCACAATGTGTGTCAGGAGCCGGGTGCCGAGCGCGGCCGCAGTGTGGGGGTCGTACCGCAGCGCGCGACATTACAGTTTCCTCCAGCATATTTTCATATATACTATAGGCAGCAGAAATTCACTGTGTTTGCACAACAATAGAGTTGCAAGGGTCCACAGAGATGTAGTTATATAAAATTAATTTATTTTATATGAATACATTTATATAGCTATTAGACAATTTTCTATGTATAATACTTCTACTGTAAATGATGGTTAAACAGTTACCAATTAACACCACTATATGAAGAACATATATTTTCTCAATACCTCTGACCAACTTGGGTCCCTATGCATAAAGGGCCCCAGTGCAACTGTCTAATGTGCCAAATGAAAAAGACCACCCTGGTACAGAGATTGTCCCCTATTCCCACTGGGAGGCTTACAGTCAATATTTCAAATTAAAAGGGTTTTACGGTTCCTAAAAAAATAATAATAAGCTCTTGGTGCCCTATTAAAAAAAAAAAATCCTTAAGTACTTCTGCTCCTCACTCTCAGTGCTGGGTCTCCCCTTCTTCTGCTTACCTAGTTCTTTGGAACGGGGACATCACCGCTGTAGCTGCTGTTTGACTGCAATGGCAACGTGCCTCTGCTTACTGTTCACTTCCAAACGGTGATGTAACCAGAGGCACATGACCTCTGCAGTCAGTCAGCTGCTGTAGTGTAAGAAGAACCAAGTAAACAGAAGACTGTGTAGACCCAGCGCTGGAACAGAGGAGCAGAGGAATTGTACGACTGTCTAGTCCAACAGTTAGACATTATTGATAAATGTGCCCCAATGTACCAAAAAAAAAAAGGCCTCCTCACCTGGTACCCAAAGGAGCCATTCATCCTGGCACATATAACAGCAGTGCAGAATATGTAGTACCACACTGTACTGTAGATGGACACTACTAGACTAACAGTCACTGCATGCACCTCACTAATACACTAAAACAGATGTTTTACAAGTAAAATGTTCATGAAAACTAGTTGGATCTTCCATCAATCACATGAGCTGCAGATCAGCAGTGTCTAGTGAGTCTGATTTTAACATACAATGTCCCAGGAGAGATCACTATATGTTGAAAATATTGTATTCTGAGGCCATTGTTACCTTTGGGACCAGTATACACATTGTATTAGATCTGGGTGGACTGTGATTATCTGGGGAAATGACTGAAAGTGTTAAAAGGGGCTTTCTGAACTTATAAAGTAATGGCGTTTCTTTAGGAACATGGAAATAAATGGGATACAGTTACTGTGCAGGGAAAAAATGGTGTGTAGTGATCCATCTTCATTATTCTCATGATCACTGATGGTCCCAGAGTTCAGACCCTCACCAACCATAAAGTAGTGTCATTTCCAAGCACTATGCCCTCACTTTCTGAAATAAAAATACCCCTCCAGGTTAAACATATAAAGCTTTGAGTTAAAAGATTATTTTATGCACTGAAAACTCTAAAGACAAATCCACTAACCATGTGTTTCCTTCTTTGTCATTTTTTCCGAAGGCACTGTATGATCCATCATCACGTTTATATGTAAGCTGACGCTGATATCCTGTGAGCATACAAACAAACAACATCAGAATATACTGTAATTAAGTGCATCCATACGTAAGACTTGAAGGATTAATGAACTTCAATAACTCTATCAAACCAATCAAATGTTAAAAATATTAACACTCTGTGCTAAGCCTGACTTTAGGGCTGTGGACTTTTTGCTCCTAATGGCAAACCATTGGTTCTCTTGTAATCGTGTATTTTACTTTGAATAACTACACACATTTTTTAGAATACAGTTTATATACAGTTGCAAGAACAAGTAAATGAACCCTTTGAAATTTTGCATTGTTTTTTAATTGAAATCCAGCGGACCCCATTGTAGTCAGTAGGGTCCATCAGGTGCCTGGTGCCTGTTGTGAAATGGGTCTGGTTCCACCGCTGTGACAGAGGTTCTGAATAGAATCTCCAACGCAGATGTGAACCAGGTCTTAGATGTTCTCCAGAATGTCACATATTTTTGTTATTGAACAATAGAATGACTTTTCTAAGCAGTCTTTAAACTATGGTTGGGGACCTCCAGACACCCCACCAATTTGGGTTGACTGTAGACTGTTCTACTGTGCCACTATGAATCTCAGAAATGCAAATATTTGCCAAAGCCTGCCCTACCTTACATAACTAATGCTAGTGCACCAATCATTTTATAGGCAATTTCTGTGCCTCTGTGTTCTATGTCCTTATGACTACTACATTACTACCTTTCAGTAAATTTTAACTGTCTTGCCAAATGCACTTTGCATAATACTCTGTACAATACTGAAATTTGGTCCCAAGACACTGGGTGGTAAGCACAGCTCTAGTCTTAGTCCTTCTGAAAGAGTCACCATCTCAATATAACTTGCAGTAAAAGTACCACATTAGCTTCAATACAGAATATGTAACTATGGTGCACAAAGGAATGGGTGACATTCTTGGAATAGTCCTCTTTATCCCATTAGTCTATTCAAACTGTTGGGCTCATAGTCTAGGCTATTCTGCAGGTCTTACGACAGCCTGCCACTCTGTTCTTTAATTAGTCTGTCTTTAGAAGGTGCACTCTTAATCAACATTAACCCGGGGAAAATTTTTTTAAAAGGGGGTTGGGTTTTAAAGATGGGCGAATTTTTCAAAAATTTTATTCGGGTCACTTTTGCCCAAAATTTTCCCCACAAAATTCAAATTTCTTTTCCCAATTACTTCGGCACGAATCGCGTTAAAAAGCAGCAAATTTCCCGGCGCCAGAGGGCCCGCAGGGGGCTGTAAACATTGTGCCATGCTTTTTTTAGCAAGGGGGTCTTTGGTTTTTTGGGCTTCATACCAAAGTTGTTTTTAGTTTACACGCAGATGAAATTTCCGCCGCTCTTAGAAAACGCTTCCCCTATAAAATTTCCCCGGGCACTTTAAGAGGGGCAAAAACTGACCAAAAACTCAAGCGGGAATTAGCCTGCTAAAGCCCTTTCCACGGGAAAACTGGGAAAAAAAACAAAACTGAGAGAATCAGGTGGCTAAAATTTGTGACAAAAGTGTGGGGTGACGGCGGCAGCCCCCACAGCATGGGTCAGGCAGTGGCACAATGACATTCCCGGGGGTGGGGAAAAAAACTAAAGGAACCCCCAGAAGGGGGGCCCCAAAGACTGGGAGCGGAAAGGGGCCCCGGGGCAGCAGAATGAGGGAAGGAGTGGCACAATGGGCATTCTGGAGGCGGCAAAACGTATTAGGGGCCCCAGAGTGGCACAATGACACAGTGGGAGGTAAAGACAACACCTGGGAGAGTATCGCATTGGGACAATGGCATTCTGGAAGGGGGCAAAACGTATTTTAGGCCCCGAAATGGCACAATACACAGTGGGGGGAGGTCCCGGGCAGCAGTATGAGAAACCAAAGGGGGTGGGCACAATGGGCATTCTGGAGGCGGGCCCCCAAAAAATTAATTTTGGGCCCCCCCCAAAAGTGTCAAATCACACAGTTTGGAAAGGGCACAACAAACACAGCATGGGTCAGACAGTGGCACAAAGACATTCTGGAGGCGGGAAAACAGGGATTAGGGCCACAGAGTGGGACAATCAACAGTGTGGAGGTCACGACAGCAGCAACATGAGATCACAGGGCACAAAAGACATTCTGGGGGTGGGAAAACAGGGGGGAAGCCCCCAGAAAGGCACAATGGGCTGAGAAAAGGGTCTCCCGGCCCCAGCAAACCCGCAGAAGTCACAGGGCCAATGGAAAAGTGTGGAGGGCCCCGGCAGGAGTCACAGCAGGGAACATTAGGTCGAGAGTGGCACAATGACATTCTGGAGGGGCAAAACAGGAGGAAGCCACAGGGGGTGGCACCCAAAAAACTGAGAGCGGGGGTTTACGGCGGCAGCAGCATGAGGTTTTAGGGGATTTGGGACAATGGGCACAGTGTGGAGGACAAAGCAAACAGCCCCAGCAGCAGAAAGAGGTCGACCCGTTGGACAATTACACAGTGTGGAAAGTCACGGGAACAGAACAGCACAGCAGCATGGGTCATAGAGTTGGGACAATGGGCAGAGTGTTGAGGTTTGGGTTTGGGAATACCACCCTGGTTAAAAATGGTTGGTAGGCAGATTTTGGAAAACTGTCAAACTGATGTGTGGGAAGGGGGGTGGCGGGATCAGAATTTGTTTGGGTTTTAGGCAGGGGGTTTTTGGGAAACCCCCCCTTTACGCCCAAGGCCCTTGGGGGGTGGTGGAAAAACCTGGCCGATCCCCCGCCTGATTCATTTTTGACAAAGGTTTAGTTGGGTTTCCCATTTCCCCCGGGGCAAGGGGGTTTTTCCTTTGGAGTAACGATGGCCCCCGCCGCACTGAACACCCCTCTGATTCCAACACTGGGGGGCCCGGGAGGAAAGCTTTTTCCACTGCAAAAATCGGGAAGTTGGGGGCCCAAATCATCCAGTTTGGGTGCCCCGTAAATCCGCGGATCTTTTAACTGAGGTGGCAGAGTGCTTGGGCCAAGTAGGCCCCAACCTGTTGGTTCAGGGACTCTCCCGGGGCCTGCTGCTGCTGCCGGCGATGCCCCCCTCACTTTAGGGGGTTTTAAAGGGGCTGCTCAAACATTTTTCTCCCGACTTTGGGTTACTACTGAGGAGCTGGTTTCTCCTTTTTCCCCCACCCCCCACCTTTCCCCCCGCAGCCCGGGGCAGTATTTCGTGGGGCGCTGAGGAACCCCCCCCGGGCAGAAATGTTAGAGGGGGGACGGGTTTCCGGGACAAAAGGGAGCCCAACTGATTACGGGGGGATTTCCCCCATAGTATTTTTAGTTTTTCTTCCCTCCAAAAGCTGGGAAAAAGGGGCCCCCTTTTGGACCGGGACGGGGTCCAAAAGGGTTGGAGGAAAAAAGAAAATCATCCCCCCTGCCCATGCGAAATATTCGGCCCGTCACTAGCCAGGAAAAAAGCAAGCGGGCCCTCGCACAAGTGACCCCGAGGGGCCCCCCTGCCCCCATTTCCCCCTGTATACTTGGGCCCCGGTGGGTTGGGGGGTCATCTGCCCCATCTTCCTCATCTTTCCCTCCCCCCTCCTCCACCCGCTCCCGCTCCCCTCTCTTTCCTTGTCCCCTCAAAAACAATGCCCTTTTTGCTCCAATTGGGCCTCCTCCCCTCCCCCCAATTTCATTTTTCCCCCCGAAAATTTATTGTGGCCCACGAGATGTTTGTCCCCCCCACGTCTCCCTCCCCCAAGCCCGGGCAGAAAGTTTAAGCATCCCTTTTCCCCGGACATGAAGCAAAGGGGAAAGAAAGTTATTTATCCTGTAGTCCTGGCGAATGACAAATAACGTGCCTCCCGAATGGGGCCCAACAAAAAAGGCAGGTGTAATCAGAGCTGCCCTGGCTGAACCCCCTCAAGGTTACACAGGGGAGTACTTCCCTTCCCCCTGGATCATCAAAAAAACGTTAATGGCCCTTTTTTTTCCCGTTCATACAGGTCGGTCCCCAAAATGCAGGCTGGAAAATTTTTGCGAGTGGAAACATTGGCATATCAGAGTGTGTTTGGGGGGGATGCCTTCTGCCGCTGCCCCAAATTGAGGAGGTGTTCCTGGCTTTTTTAAAGGAAAGGATAAAGTGCATGCAAATTTTTCCCGGCCATTTTCCCGAATGTTCTGAAGATCGGGGGAAGGGCTTCCCGGAACCTTTTTCCCCAACTAGATTGAAAAACGTGCCCGCCGGGTGATGGGGCCACCCTCCTCGGTGCAGCCGGACACCCTGTTTCCCTCCCATTGTCCGTCACCATGGTTCCCATTTGCAGTTTTGGGTGCGGAGAAAGGCCAACATCGATTTCTTTGCCCGCATGGGCGGGAGCAGTTCCCCCCTTTGTGACTTTGTTTTACCCGAGGGCCCCAAACCAGGGTAGAACTTTCGTGAACCTTGGGGGGCCATACAAAATTGGTTTGGGATGGAAAGGAGCAGTAAATTGTGGAGGTGAAGGGTTTGGGGGTTTGGGGGTGGGAGGAGGGTGAGGGGCATTGGGCCGGGGCCCGCCCGTTTTTCAACGTGGAAGGGGAAAGCCGCTTGTTTTCCACCGTTGTTGGGTGTCCTGGGCGGAAACCCCCATTCACCCCCGTGGGCCGTAAAAAGGGCATGTACTGGCCCTGAACCCTTTGGTTTCAGCTCCCCGACGTCCCGCTCCGTGCACCTTGGAACAAACCAAAAAGCTCAAGGCTGAAAACCCCCCTTCTGTTTTTTACATATTTAAAGAAGGGGCTGGTTTCTGCCCTTTTTGGAAAAGAAATTTCGGTTGGAACTCCCATCTCGGTCGGCCCCAAGCCAATTTGTTTTCTGAACGGTTTCAAAAGTCCACCCTTTGGAAAGGGGAAAGGGGCTGCAGTACCCCAAAACTTGGCAGGAGCACGGGTAAACGCGCACCTTTGGGGTGGGTTGGGCGCAAACTGTTGTTTTCCTTTTCAATCGCCCGCTAAAAGACTGCTGGCGCCATGATAGCAGGAAACAGGAGCCCTCCCGGACCGGGAGGAGGTCAAAAGAGAAAAAAGCTTCCCCTTTTGCAAGGGGGTTGGGCCCTTTTTTGGGGCAAAAGGATTCGGGGGAAATGGGGGGTGCGCTTGGGGCTGTTGGTTTCGGCGGCAGGATGGACCAAACCCCATCTGAGCCCCGGTTTTTTCCCCCGGCCACCGGATGGGGACGCTGCATGTGTTGACCAGGGGCCCTGGTGCCAAAGTTAGCTCCCCGGCCACGCTTCACTTTCTGCTTTCCATTCTAACATATACCCATATTCGGGTCCCCGGGGCTTAGCAAAGAAAGAACTGGACCGCCGGTATCGGGTTTTTCCGCCAACCGGGTCCCAATGAGTGGCCCACTGCCGCCCTGGGCCTCGGGTGACCCCTGTGCCGCTATCTTTGTTGGACCTGCGGGGGCGGGTTTTTTTTTCCCCCCTGGCCGCTTTTGGGTCCCGACCTCCCCAAATGCTGCTACCCCCGGGCTCCAAAAGGGCAAAACGGGGCCCACCCCATTGGGTGGGGCCCTACCTGACCGCCCAAACTTGGGGCCCCTCTTTTTCCCCCCCCTGAGATGGGTGAAAACCCTTTCCTCACCCGGCTCCCAAGTTTCGGTCGGCAAAATCATATCTATTTGTGTTTCATCGCAAAAGCTGTCCCCAATCACCGGTCTTGGTAAGCAAAGCTGACCCTCACAAAAAATGACCCCCCATGCCCCCTTCCACATCTATACCCTTTTCCCCTACGCAAAACGCAGGGGGGGTATTTGGGCCCCTTTTCTTTTGCTGCCAATTTTGCTGGGTGACTTTCCCCCCCCTCAAAAATTTTTCATCCTCGCTAAATTTTTGGCCGGTGAAACCCGGGGCCAAGTAGTAAAAATCCCCGGGGTTTAGGGAAAACCGGGTGGGACAGGGAAACGGGTTGAGGAAAGGTGAAGGGGCCCTGACCCGGGTCCCCGGGGGCCATGCCAACTTAATTTGGGTTTTTCTTTACGTTCCCACCAAGACTCTTGGCTGGGGGGTTTTTCAGATCATTTTGGAGGAAGAGGAGAACTAGTCAAAACCCAAACAAACCCTTGGGAATTTGAACAACCCCACTCCCCTAGATTACGCGGCAGTTGGGGCCCTCACCGATTGACCCCTGCTGCGAAGTTCCCCTTTTCTTTTTGCGCAACCGGGGGCCCCCGCCAGGAATGTTTGTGCACTGGGCCCCTTTTCAGGGCAGACCGCAACTTCTCTGTCTTACAAAACTGTTTTTTTTCGAAAAATTTTACAGACACGTTTGATGATTTATTCCCGTATATGATAAATCTACAACCCCGTTTTTTGACCCCAAAGAACCCAGTAACAAGCTTTGGGGAACCCCTTGGGTATAAATTGCGCTCCACAAAATTTGGGCCGGGAAAAAATTTTCTTGTATGTGTCTTTTTAAAAAAACACTGTGTGTTTTATTTAAAAGTAAAAACACAAAAAAGGCTTAATTAAACCTTTTGGAAATGAATTAAAGGGTACCGGAAAAAAAAGTAGATATTTTTGGGGTTTTAAAAAGGGCAGTTTTTTTTTTTTGCCAGCAACCCCGGCCCAAAAAAACGCTTAAAATTAACCCCTGGATGTAAAATTTGGGAAAGAAAATTTTAGCCGTCCCCAAAACCCCATAGCTTTGTAGCGTGGGTTAAAAATTGGGGGTTTTCTCGGGCCCCACAACAAGGATACAGTTGGGAAAATTTAAACCTTTTGCTTGTGAAATTTTGAGAAAAGGCCTTTTTTTAAAAAAAAAAATTTAATTTAACCCCCTTTTTTGGGCCCCCTTGAAAAAAGACGGTTTTTTTTTGTCAGCAAAAAATCCCAAATTTTAAAAACAAACGGGGGGATTTTTCCCCCAAAAAACACCCCCTATTAACCCCTTTTGAGCCAAAAAATTGAGCCCACACAAATAGTAGTTTGTTTGCCCTGTTTAAAAATTTGGGGGGGGTTTTTTACGCCCCCTAAAAACAAGGGATACAGTTGTAATTAAAACCCTTTTCCCTTTTGGGGAAAAGGTACAGGAAAATAATTTTTATTTTTTGGCGTTGAAAAAGAACGGGGTTTTTTTTTGTCAGCCACCCAAAAAACAACCTTAAAAAAACCCCCGGATGTAAATTGGCCCCAAAAAATTTAAACCCACAAACTGGGAGCTTTGGGAGGGGGTTTTTTCAATTTTTGTTTTTTCCCACGCCAACAACAAAAATACAGTTGTTTAAATTTAAACCCTTTTCTTGTGAAATAGGCTTAAAAGGGAAAAAAATTTTTTATTTTGGGGTTGGAAAAAAACGGTTTTATTTTTTTTTCAACCCACTGCAAAACAAAACCTTTTAAATTTCCCCTGGATTTTTAAAATTTTAGCCAAAGAAAATTTAGGCCCCCCAAACAGGGACTTTGTAAACTGTTACAATTGCGTGTTTTCTACGCCACACAACAAGAGATACCAGTTGTAATTAAACCTTTTCTTGTGAAATTTGGTACAGGGAAAAAATTTATATATTTTGGCGGGTTAAAAAAACGGGTTTTTTTTGGCAGCACACCCGCAAAAAAAACGCTTAAATTTAAACCCCAGATGTAAAAATTGGGGCCAAAGAAATTTAACCCCACAAAAATAGTAGCTTTGTAGCGTGTTTTCAATTGCGTTTTTTTTTAAGCCCAAAAAAAGGAAAATCCCGTTTTTAAAAATTAAAACCCCTTTTCTTGTTTTAATTAGGCTACAGGAAAAAATTTTTTAAAAATTTTGGCGTTAAAAAAAAACGGTTTTTTTTTTGTCGCCCCACCGCCAAAAAAAAAAAGGGTTAAAAAACCCCCGGATTAAATTGCGCCCAAAAAAGGGGCCCCCCAAACTTACTTTGTAAGGGTGGTTTTCAATTGGTGTTTTTTTACCCACAACAAAAAGGGTTACAGTTGTTAATTTAACCTTTGCTTGTAAATTTGGGTATAGGAAAAAATTTATATATTTTGGCTTGAAAAAAAACGGTTTTTTTTTTGTCAGGGACAAAACCAGCAAAACAACCCTAATTAACCAGGATGTAAATTTGGGGCCAAAGAAATTTAGCCCCACAAAATAGTATCTTTGTACTGTTAAAATTCGTTTTTCTACCCACACAACAAGAAAATTTTCAGTTGTAATTAAACCCTTTTTTTGTGAATTGGCCCAAAGGAAAAATTTTTATTTTTTTTGGCGTTGAAAAAACGGTTTAAAATTTTTTTCACAACCAGCAAAAAAACGCTTTAAAAAACCCCCGGATTGTAAATTTCCGGGAAAAAATTTAGCCGGCCCCAAACTAGTAGCTTTGTTTCGTTTTAACAATTTTCGTTTTTTTCTACGCCCCCCAACAAGAATACATTGGGAAAAAAAACCCTTTTCTTGTTAATTAGGCTACAGGAAAAAAAATTTTAAAATTTTGGCGTTAAAAAGACGGTTTTTTAAATTTTTTTCACACCCCAGCAAAACAACCCTTATTTAAAACCCCGGATGAAATTGCCCGGCCCAAAAATTGAGGCCCCCCAAACTATAGCTTTGGGGAGCGTGTTACAATTCGGGGTTTTCTCCCACACAACAAGAGAAAAAGATGTAATTAACCTTTTGCTTGTGAAATTAAAGGCCCACAGGAAAAATTTTTTTTATTTTGGCGTTGAAAAAACGGTTTATTTTTGTCAGACACCCGGAAAACAACGCTTAAATTTAAAAACCCCGGATGTAAATTGCGGCCCAAAAAAAATTTTAAACCGCAAAAACTAGTTTTAAGGGGTTTTTAGCGTTTTCAAATTTCGGGGTTTTTCTACGCCAAACCAAAAAGAGGGTACAGTTTTATTAACCTTTTTTCTTTTGGTTAATTAAAGGTTAAAAGGGAAAAAATTTAAAATTTTTGGGGGTTGAAAAAAAAAAAAAATTTTTTTTGGGGGCAGCAACCACAAAACCAAAACCCCAAAAAAACCCCTGGGTGTAAATTGCGCCAAAAAAATTAGCCCCCCAAAAAAATAGCATTGTAGCGTGTTACAATTTGGTGTTTTCTACGCCACACAACAAGGGGGATTTCAGTTTTAATTAAAAATTTTCTTTTGAAATTTTGGCTTAAAAGGAAAAAAATTTTTATATTTTTGGGGTTGAAAAAGAAAGGTTTCTTGGGGGGGCAGCCACCCGCAAAACAACGCTTAATTAAAACCCCCGGAAGTAAATTTTGGGAAAGAATTTTTAGCCCCAAAATGAATTTGGTATGTTAAAAAATTTTTTCTCCCCACAACAAAATACCCGGGAATTTTTTCTTAAATATGAAGGAAAATAGGGGGGGAGAGAAAAAGGGGTTTTTTTTCCCACAGGAAAAAAAGTTAAAATTGGGGTTAAAAAAAGCAGCTGAGATGGATTTTAGAATTTGGTTTTTTGAAAATTACCAAAAGGGGAAAAAAACATAGAAGAAGATAGGGGGAAAAATTAAAAAAAATTCCCTTAGAAAAAACTTTAAAAAAGCCCGAGAAAAACCTTCGCCCCGAAAAAAATCGCTATATAAAAATCAATTCTTCCCGTAAAAAGCCCATTAAAAACAAGCCGGCCCCGGCAGCACCTTTCCCTAAACCGTTTCAGTGAGAGGAGTGTGAGCTCCCGGGGTCGCGCCCGGCTTATAAAGTGGGTGGGCGTCACCAAAAAACCCCCCGGGTTTCTGATTTTGGGGTTTTACCCTGCCCCATGTCACCAGGGTATGCCCTTTTCTTCCTCCCCCAGGTGCTTTCCCCATTGGAACGCCATGTGCTCGCCCCCATTTTTATCAAACAAAAACCACTTGTTTACCGAAAATGGACCCCAAAAATTCCCTTCGTTCCAACCGGGAATTTTCCTGGGAAATTCTAAAAGAATTCCACTTCGTTAGAATTCCGGGGGTTGCCCAACTCTAGTTGTCCCCCATCTCAAATTTCCCTAGGAAGTAAGAAATTTAAATAATCCTGTTTGGCCCCTGTCATTCCGGGTCAAAAACTGACTGTAATTAGCATATTTGCTCTGTTTTTAATTTAGCTTCTGCCCAATTAAAATTTAAAAATTCATGCTGTCAGGACCAGGGAAACTTCTGAGGGGTTTTAAAAAAAGGGAAAAAACAGTAATTACCGGAATTTTTGTCTGAAAAAAAATCAAAAATTTTTTAACTAATTTTCCCCCAAAAAGCCCTTTTAAGAACCAGTCTTCACTTCCTGGGGTATCAGATAAAAACAAAAAAGGGAGGGGGGAAGGGAAATGCATAAGGTTTTAGTCACTTTTTGGGGAAAAATTGTGAGAGGACAAAAAAGGTATAAAAATCACTTGTGAAAGGGTTAAAAAAACTAAATGAACCCAAACCCAAAATTTTTTTGGAAAACATCTTTAAATTTGGGGTTCTCAACATGGAAAGCTATTTTTTGTACCAAAACAAAACCCCTTTAGGCAAGTTTTGTCAAATAACTTCTGAGATTTCAGAGTAAAGAGCAGTATAAAACCGAAAAATGACTTTACGAGAAAGGGAGGGTGGGACTGCTTAACTCCCCGCCCCCCACACAGTGGCTAATAAAAAAAGTGGTTTGCCGGTTTTTTTCTTTACCTTTTTGGTTGCGGCACCAAAAAAAATGGAGCACATATATGAAAAAATTCTAGGGGATAAAGACTTTTTTTGGTTTTGGGCCCTTGTGGAGAGTCCCCTTTCCTTTTTTCAGAACACTATATGAAAGGAGAGGGGCGCTCTGATTGGCTGCTATGGGCAACAAAGAAAGTCTAAGACCTAGACAGTTTTCATAAATGAGGCTCAATGTGTGTGCCACATCTGCCATATTCCCAAAGCATTTGTGCCAAAAAGAAGTCGATCTGACACTTCTCTCTGCACCACTCTTCAGGGGCATGTCTATGTCAATTCATATGATACAACACATATATGTAGCTTTCATGCCATTTTCAAAGGGGAGAGAGTAAGACACTTTTTTGGTGCACGGGCAGTTTGTCTTACAATGTGACACATTTATAAAGTGCTGTGAGACACTTTCAAACATAAGTATGAACTCAACTTTGGTGCAGCACTGCCTAAGACACTTTCCCTGACACTTTTCATATATCTGGGCCAGTGGCTGACTGCATAATTTGTACATATAGAGATACAAGAACAGCTGTTAATCACTGTATATGGGTGGACTAAGCTGGACTCTCATTGTATTTCCTAGGATTCCTTTTGGTGTTTAAGTTGCCTTTTACTCAGAAATTCTGCTTCAAATCATAAAAACCTATACATCACAAGGCTATGCTTTTCTTCCCCTATTGCTTTCAGATATTGCAGCATATATCAGGTTCACTTTTAATCTTCTAGCCTCCAGCTTACCAGCTTGTCTCATGGTGGTAAAGAGAAGGGAATGAAATATACTACTTTACATGGTTTTTAGCATAATGTTTGCTCAATCCCATGGCAAAAGTTGTAGATGGTAAGGAATAAAAATAATTGCACAAAAATACATTTTCAAAAAATACTTTAAAGAGAAATTGTCCTGGATTTCTCACCGCTTTCCAGAAATTTCTTGGCTTTGTTCTGGATCTCAATATTCAGTTGATTAGAATTTTCCAGATATTGAAGAACATAGATATTAGGTGCAAACAAAACCATGTTCTGTTCTCCACAACCATATGGCATGGCCAGAAGACGATCAAGGTTCTGCATAGCTGTTCCCATAAGGTCTCCTGCAAAGTAATAATTTCATTCAGATATAACAATAATACTACACTGAGCACATCATGTTCCTGGAGCTTGGAGGTGTGAATAAACTAGTGGAGACCAGGCTTTACTTTCCACAACTATTTACTTTCCTAGACCCCATGGAGCTGGCATGAACCCTTGTATTATATTTGACCACCAGAATGCTAACATTTACATCTAGACCATAAGATTAAAAATATTTTAATCTAGACCATAAGAAAACCATGTATCAATTCTATATGTCCTAACATTCGTATCCAAAATACCAGGACACACATCCCCTCTTTGCCAAGGAGCTTACTCAAAACATCCTGGGGATGCATATCTATATACATTTTTTGGGGGGGGGGTGGGTGGTATTTGAATATAACTTGCCCTTTTTGAGGCTTTGCAGGGAATACCACAAAAACAAAAAGACGATTAATGCCACAGACAAGCAGTGAGGTTGACAATAACCTTACCATTTCAGGAACTTTCTACTTATGCACGCTGATTAAAGCAGAATCATAGCTTTCTGCACAGACAGTAAATTTTAAACAACAAATATAATCTATGCCAGACATTAGTTAGTAGAAGAGTGAAGAAATCAGGCGATACCTTTTAGAGGCTAACTGAGTATATTTGATGGTGAGCTTTTGAGAGTACTAGCTCCCTTCAGACATGATGTTATACAAGAAACTGAAAATGTACAAACTTTTTATACACAAAAGACATGGACCTTCAAAAGGAACTTAAAAGCTTTAAAAATAACAAAATGCAATATAAGTCGAGAAGTTATTTACAACAGGCCAAGAAATAAACATTCTGGAAACTTGTGGGGGGCGAGTGAGGAATCAGTAATTCTTGCTCTTATCTGTTTGCTATCAGGTTGTGATTTGGGGCCCTCACAGTTCACAACTAGAGTGACATGAAACTGGCATGAATATTAAGTCCATTTTGCAGAGTTTGATATTTTTGCATTGCTTCCTCTCCCTCTGCGTCTCAAAATGTCCCATTAAAACTACAACCCGCAAATCTTCAAGTTTGGTGGTGGTCTTCTCCAGAGAAATGTGCGGCCACTGGGAGATCTATTCTGCTGTTAACGGTGAATCTGTGTGAGTTCATGTTTCCACAAGTATCCATATTGTTTATTTCTTGACCTGTTGTAAATAACTTCTCAACTTATATTGCATTATGTTATTTTTAAAAATTCTAAGTTCCTTTGAAGGTCCATGTCTTTTGTGTATAAAAAGTCAGTAAATTTTCACTTTCTTGTATAACATCATGTCTGAAGAAGAGAGCTAGTATTCTCCAAAGCTCACCATCAAATATACTCAGATAGCCTCTAAAAGGTATCGCCTGATTTCTTCACTCTTTTACTACTTCCTATGACTAACACGGTACAACATTATACTACTAGACATTAGTTAGATCATAGTCTATGTGGATAATAAATGCAGAGGTCCAAGAAATGGTAGTCACCACACCACTTGTTGATATAAACAATTATCCCACAAGCAAGTGGCATTCCCTTTACGGAGACATTACTAGCCAATGTTCCCTAATCACTGTGATGGGAGGATTTGACTGTGTGCCACATTTTAGCTGAATTGTTAAACCTGAAGAAAGGCCCCCTGCCTGAAATGTTGCTTTGCTACAATTTTCACTATTGCTTTATGTATGTACTTTTGCCATTTTCTCTGAATCACAACTGATGGTGCAAACGATGGTACATGGATTATAAAGTAAAGAATATTATTCTTTTCACCGCATAAACAAGTGGTGTGCTGACTACTGTTTCTTTAACTAGTAATATTTTGTGGTAGATTGGGAGAAAAACCACCGGAGTATGACACTCAATATCTACAAAAGAGTGCAATTCTATATTAACTGGTAAGTTATAAATCATGCAGATCCTGACTGCATAGTTCTTACCCAAAACCGTTATATGAGCTCTTGCAGAATCCTCCAGAAGATTTTGAGGAACCTTTAGTGATATCTCCTCTGGTTTAGGTTGATCTGGAATGTAATATTCAAGAAGTTGTTCAGGATTAGACAAACATGGCTTTTGTCTTTTAAAAATCGATCCATATCTATCCACATATTGGATATTGCAATTCCATTCACAGTTGAGTTAAGCTAGATAGAATTTATGGAAGAAAACAATCATGTTTTCTAATCCTGTACAACACCTTTAAGTATGTAATTACATGACTAACTATGCAATAGAATTCTATAAGATTAATACAGGATGTACATACAACATTATTAGTTATACAAGTACAATAACTATTGGAACTAAAGAATTATTGTAACGGAAGGTTAAAAGATAGTAGTAAATAATGATTAATTAAATCAATAAGTTTATCTAGCCATAATTGATTGTTTAAATATGGTATTTACCTTAAACATCTACTTTGTAGCATATGGATTTCTTACCTCCTTCTTTGATGCAGATCAAAGAGCTGTATGATTTCTCTTCAAGGATACCCCCAGGCTTAAAAAGTAAAAACAGAAACACTATGGGGGAGAATTATCATTATTGTCTAACTCTTAAACAGTTCTAAGTTAGAATAGACAGTCTTACAATGCGCCACATTTATCATAGTGTTGATAAATCTGCCGCAGATTACAACTGCCGGTCTAACTTTATGCCACCTTTAAATTGGCTTAATTTACACCACTAAAATGGGCCTAAATTTGGGTGCACGTTAAGCCACGCCCCTTTCTTGTCAAGCCACACTCTTTTACCAAGGATACCCCCCTTTGTTGGACGAGGAACAGAAGTGCCTGGAACTGTCTAAAACACATAATAAATGTGGTGTAAAGCATGTACTCTGTGACAATGAAGTAGAGTTGCTGGATTGGCCCCCACAGTCCCGATACCTCAACCCAATTGAATGCTTGTGGGCAGTGTTGAGCGATTATGTTGACCATCGACATCGGTCGATGGTCGATAGTCGACCATCATCGACAAGATAGTCGATAGTGAGCAGTCGATTATGAGCGATGACCATTAAAGTCTATGGGAGAGCAACAACACCTTCATTCTTACACCCAAACAGGGCTGGAGAAGCTGGAATTAACATCCACAACAGTCAAATGGATACGTGCTACATCTTAGGCAACACACTTAGATTATAAAAGCCACAGAAAAAAAAACACAACATTCACTATCCCTGTCTTGTACCACAGCATTAACCTTAAACCTGCATGACCAACAAATTAAAAAGTGCCAGAAGGCAGTATGATTTGAACCATCATCTTACTTGAACTGGACATTGAATATACCTGCCCTGGAATGCAGCATGAGCCCCAAACCTGCATGACCCCCAGATTTAAAAGTGCGGGAAAAAAGGAGTCTTTCACCCCACCATTTAAGTTGAACTGGACAATGACTATACATGTCCTGGGCCACAGCCTGAGCCCCCAAACCTGCATGACCCCCAGATTCAAATGTGTCGGGATTAGGAGTCTTTCAACACCATTTTAGTTTCACTGGACATTGGACTATAACCTGTCCTGGGCCACAGCATGAGCCCCAAACCTGCATGACCCCCAGATTAAAAAGTGCCGGAAAAAGGAGTCTTTTCACCAACCATTTTAGTTTCACTGGACATTGACTATACCTGTCCTGGGCCTCAGCATGAGCCCCAAACCTGCATGACCCCCAGATTAAAAAGTGCCGGAAAAAGGAGTCTTTCAACCACCATTTTAGTTTTACTGGACATTGACTTAACCTGTCCTGGGCCACAGCATGAGCCCCAAACCTGCATGACCCCAGATTAAAAAGTGCCGGAAAAAGGAGTCTTTCAACCACCATTTTAGTTGAACTGGACATTGACTATATCTGTCCTGTACCGCAGAATGACCATAAAACCTGTCTGACCCACAGATTCAAAAGTGCCGGGAAAAGGAGTCTTTCAACCACCATTTTAGTTGAACTGGACATTGACTATACCTGTCCTGGACCGCAGTATGACCATTAAACCTGTCTGACCCCCAAATTTAAAAAAAAGTGCCGGGAAAAGGAGTCAGTGAACCACCATTTTAGTTGAGCTGGACATTAACTATATCTGTCCTGTACGGCAGAATGACCATTAAACCTGTCTGACCCACAGATTAAAAAGTGCCGGAAATTGGAGTCTTTCAACCACCATTTTAGTTTCACTGGACATATACTGTCCCTGTCCTGGGTAGCGCTTGCCCCTCCGTATGAGTGCGGAACCAATTGAGCTTCTCTTGGTAATACTTGTGGTTTACGCTCCCTGTTCCACCCAGGTGCCCTTTTTCTGGCATTCTTTTTCTTATTTTACTCAAACGTGCTGGAGGAAATTATCTCTGTACTTTGTTCTCTGTCTGTGCTCCATACTCCATGTCCTCTGAATAACCTACATCTGGTCAAGTTTTCCTGTACCTCCCTTGTACATTCAGAGGAATTTTTTTACCAGCTATTTTGTACATGCAAGTTTTTTAGTAGTTTAATTCTAGAAAACACATTTTTAAAATAGGATGGAATCCCACCATGTCTTTGTTTCTCTTTTTTTAATTGTATTAAATGGGTTGTCTCAATACAGGGATTGCTAGCTATGTTAAAGATGATGCTGCAGGTTGCATTAACCACTGAAGAACAGATTGGCAACGCTGTCCGTTACTGATATCCACAGGGCTCTGACCCAGCGATGACAGGCTTGACGGTCCTGCAACTGACGATCTGCTGGCATGCGTGTTGTCGCTCGCACTGGAAGGAGCACCTTCTCTCGTACCTCTACCTCCATGTCCTACCCCCCTCTTTGCTCGCTTACCACCTGAATTTTGCTCCATGTTCAGAAATATAAAAATTCGAGAAGGTATGAAGAGTTTTGGAAAGTCTCTTATTAAAAGACGGCAAATCACAACTATTCTCGAATCCCTCAAATCAAAACAAAATTGCTGGATTCAATAAGTGTAACTGCAAAGTAGAGTCTTCAAAAGGCCTGCGCCAAAGTGAAAAAATCACGTATATGTATGTTATTCGTATAATACAAGATATTTTTGGCACCTTTCAATTCACCTGTGGTGACTATAAAAATGCTGGATTCAGATTTAAGTGTAAGCTGCCTCAATGACCAAAGCTGTAGTGCGCCAAAGTCAAAAAACACGTATCTGAAATGTATTCGTATAATACAAGATATTTTTGGCACCTTTCAATTCACCTGTGGTGACTATAAAATTGCTGGATTCAGATTTAAGTGCAAGCTGCCTCAATGAACAAAGCTGTAGTGCGCCAAAGTAAAAAAAAACGTATCTGTTATGTATTCGTATAATACAAGATATTTTTGGCACCTTTCAATTCACCTGTGGTGACTATTAAATTGCTGGATTCAAATTTAAGTGCAAGCTGCTCAATGAACAAGCTGTAGTGCGCCAAGTAAAAAATAACACGTATCTGTTATGTATTCGTATAATACAAGATATTTTTGGCACTTTCAATTCACCTGTGGTGACTATAAAATTGCTGGATTAATTTTAAGTGCAAAGCTGCCTCAATTGAACAAAGCTGTAGTGCGCCAAAGTCAAAAAACACGTATCTGTTATGTATTCGTATAATACAAGATATTTTTGGCACCTTTCAATTCACCTGTGGTGACTATAAAATTGCTGGATTCAAATTTAAGTGCAAGGTGGATATATCAACAAAGGTGGAATGGGCAATATTGAAAATGAACACATATCTGAAATGAATACTGATAATAAAAGTGGAGTTTTGAACCTAACAAAGAGACCCGCAGTTACTAGAAAAGATGTGTATCCTATAAGTTCAGGCTGCCCAATATCCAGGAAATATTTCAATAAAAAACTGTTAATAATAAAGCTATTGCAGTGCAATGTCTACACTAAGTCTTGGTGAACTTTATCCAGTATTCTTTATAGAATACTATGTTCGCCCGCGGGGGCCCCCCTCCGCTCCCCCCCGTGACTTTACAGCGGTAGATGCTCCTTTAAAATTCTCTACCTAACTACATAAAATATTCCAATATCTAATCTAACTAAATTGTGAGGATCACCGCGAAAAGTAGTGGTTTCTCTGTGAAGAAATAGAATAATTTCACTGAGCTGTTTGGCCACAAGCAGAGCGCACGTCCTTCTGCTCTGAGACGCTGAGAGACACTGAGGCTGAACAGGAAACGCTGTTCTATGTAAAACGAGGTCATGTGATTTTTCCAGCCAATCGCAACCATACACATCCCAGTCATGACGTCGCACACACATCTCACCCTGCTCTATTCTGTAAGCTGATTTGCTGGCCACCAAAATGACAGGAAGTGCCGAAAATGGCGCGATCTTAATAGAATGATGCACAGATTTTAACCTAAATTATCGCATGATCTAAAAACTTCGATCACCATAAAAACCTTGCCGATTTCAACTTTGTCGATAATAATCGCTCAACACTACTTGTTGGTACGGTTGAAGAAAAAGATGTATTTTTACTCAATTTAGTCGACCAGTAAACACCAACATTGGGAATGTGTAAGACACCTGGGATCAGATTTCGGTCGAGACATGCTTGAATCTGATCAAAAGCTTGTACAGAAGGATTTAGGCAGTATTAACAACTAAAGGTGAATTCACAAAATACTAACAAAATAATAAATATTTAAATTTGTAGGAGCAAAACTGCAACAATGCAGTTATATGACAAGAATCTGCATAACTAAGCAAAAAAAATTCAAAACATTGTTATTCTTTTGCTTGTCAGTGTAAATGCCTAGAATGCAGCAGCAGGGACTCTGTGCACATCTGTACAGCCTTCTGTATATCTGCCATGTGTATGGATCCCAACTGTGATATTTGCATCCTAAACACTTTTTACCACTTGAAATGAAAATGACTTCTGAACAATTGTATAAAAACATCTTAAGCTACTGGAACAATGATCTTAGATGTAAACCACACATGTTATGGGTTGTTGTAACCTATGGTCTTTTATAATTCATATATTACACACTCACTTGTACTAGTACAGTCTTCACAATAGTGTCAGTTTTGCCTTGTTTAGGGACAATCGGTATTTCGTTTCCACAAAGCTCTTCAGTGTCCACAGCTTTTGTCTTGACTGTGATGTTCACAACTCCTGTGACAGCATAAAACATAGTACATTGTAAATGTTTGGAAAAGAAAACCAGTACCACATGTGTGTCATGACCGTATAACTCATAGTAAATTTAATCAGGTTTGGTAACTACACTAAAGTCACCATAGAATCTTATGTTTAGTAGAACAATGAAGTTCTGACATGATTTTTATTGTTTGTTTTGTATTGTTCATACAAATTAATGATAATTTCATAGATTGTATTGTTTGTGACATAGTGATACCTATTATATATATTTTTTCCCCAAAATATTGATTTATTAATTTTTTACTGGGGAAACAGGGGTTTTGTATATATACATAAACACATCTTTTATGCAATTGATTCTTCCTTTTTTTTGTCCTGCTACGGGACTAGACTAAGTGATCACTTGATCACTATTGTAATACATAGCAATAAATCACTTTATTGTCATATATTACACATGTGACAGGCAGTCTATTGGATGCTCTCTATGGCAAAGCCTGATACACTTCTGCACATGCACATTATTTGGCCTTCGGCTACCACGGTAAGCATTGGCACACCATGAACATGTTGCAGTGGTGCCAATGGGTGACAGAGTAATCCCTCTCTGTTTGTCATCCACCTAGATGCAATGATCGCTAGTGACCTCATCCTCTAGCTTCAATCCCAGCTACGGCACCCGGGAAATTTGCCATCTCTTCTGGTATTCTGGGTGGACTCCTTTTTAGTGTGAGTCTCCTGGATAGTCTGGGATAGTTGGTTGGTATAACTTAGGGGTTCTTTTCTGATGGCTGTATTTATTGTTGACATCAGATTTAAGTCTGGATTTATTTAGGGGTCAGATTTGAGGACTATATTTATTTAGGTGGTAAAGTCTGTTATCTGTAGTTATTTTAGGGCCTCAGGCCTGGGGTTTATACTTATTTAAGGGGGGGGGGGGGGTCTTGTGGGTGATTGATATGTATTTAGTGTATCAAGTGTGTGCCTGAATTTATTTGTGTTCTTATAGAGGCTGAGATGGCTGCAGAAATGAGAGACCAAAGGTATCTTGGTAGAAAATTGCAGGCTGCGTGGCAGTCTAAGTTTGGGAAACAACCTAGGGCATATTGATGAAAGAACTAAAAATACAGCTTCTGTCTGTTAGAGATATCAGTTGATGATAGCTAGAGTTGACTTCCTACACAATGCTGCCCTTATATAGGACATCATAATCTGTTAACAGATATACTTTACTCAAAGGGGTTGTCTTACCAAGCTGTTTTACTAAGCCACAAGCAGTTTGAGGGTTAAACCCCTTCCTGGAAGGCAGTTTTGCTATTGCTACAGAGCCCCTTTTTATTTTGATCTTTTCCAATGTGGGGCTTCACTTTTATTGTAGAAAAATAAACTTTTTGACCCACTTTTACTATCCAAAAAAGGAAATTCAAGATTTTTTTCTACCATTTCTTTAAAAGTAAGAATAGAAATTTTGGTCCCAAAAAATGTTTTTATTTTAGAAAAATTTCAAAAACGTAAAAATTTTAAAAAATTTCCAATTTAAACCTTCAAAATTTTTGAGTAAGGACAGATAGTTATCTTCACCAAAATAAGTTTATAAAAACAATCTAACAAAATTATGTCTGGGTTAAGGTTTGGCTAATACTTTTTAAATTCTTTTTTATTTTTTTAAAATTATAATTTTTTAAAATTTAGTATTAATATTTTAAATATTTTCTAAAAAAATTGTGCAAGGTACACATTTTATAGGGGACCAAGTCAGGGTTTTAACTTTACTTTATTCCTATATGGGGTTATACCCCCAAAAGGGGCCCCTAGAACTTTTACCTTAATATTCAAAAATCATTTTGGAATTTATTAAAAAAGGTTTTTCACAAAAAACCAACGGGAAGTGAATTTAAAAATTTAAAATTTTTTGCAAATTTTTTAACCCCCCCGGGGGGTTAAAAGTTCCTGCTCTTCCTGGTAAGGCTTGGTAGTTTTAGCAGTGATTAGCATATCAGAGATAACACACTCTGTTCTCAATTGTCTGCAGTGCTGTGTGCCAACCTGTGGTGACTACACTTTCTGCTATCAGATAAGACAGAGAGCAGGGGAGAACAGGAAGGTAGAGACATCTGTGTGCACTCAGAGCAGATAAAAGCTCTCTTATCTACTCAACAAAGCAGAATAAACAATGCAATATATTTGGATAGTCTTCATTTACCATTCCCTACATGTTGAAAGCTAATCCTTGAAGTGAGACAACCCCTTTATGACTGTTTTCAGAGTTGCTTAATTATTTGGGTTTTAGATACATTTTAGCAAAAAAGTTTGCAAAGGAACAGGTCATTGTTAGGCAGCATCTACCTAGTGTCCAGTCTGTCAGACATGCCATCCCCAGCCTCAACAACTCTTAAGGTATGTTCACATGGCGTTCACTTAGCACATATTTTGGCATGTATCTTTCACCAAAATACAAGCCTAAATATGCCCAAAACAAATCACAGACAAATCTAAATGATCAAAAGGGTTAAGGTATTTACAAAAGTCCCAAAACCCTATATCAAAACCCTATTCTAAATATACTTTTATTAGCTAATATATATATATATATATAATATATATATTTTTATATTATTATATATATATAATATATATATATATATATATTTTATATTTCAAGACAACTTAGATAAAAGCACAGTGCTCACACAACAGAGTCTGAAGCAGAGGGAGGCAAGCAAGTATAGGTGGGCTCCTACACTTTCCACTGTTAAATCCTAATAAAGGTGGAGTTATCACCCCACAAAGGGCCCCAAAAAGGGCGGCCCCACCTATCGGTGGCTCATCCTAATATGTCACTACACTAGGTATTAGTTCTATTCATAAAACCCCCAGAGCCTCATAACACAAAAAAAACACCTAGCGTGTGTAAAGGCGTATAGATACCACTCCTGTAAAGAATAACAACAGTAATAAGCATAGTATAAAGCGAAATGCCCAAAACAATGCTCTAAACAATTCTCATAGCCTGCAATGTAAAATATTCGCTGCCATTTACATGACACGTATTTTACTCTCGTATTTTTGCATGCACCTGAAAAGAATTGACTTGTCAATTCTTTCGGACATTTATGCAGTGTGAAATAATACAGTATAAGAGGCAGAAATTCTTTTATTCTTGTTGAAATTATGTGCTTGTAAGTGTATCGTTTCAACAACTCAATGAACGCATTTTGTGGCGTGCAAACGTACGCACCACAAATGCGCCATGTGAATGTCCACATACATTTTTACAGCTTTTTAGAAATCTTTTAAAAAGCCTTTTTACATTGTTTTGAGAATCTGGAATATGATGTAGAATTACTTATCAGGTATAGTATAAAAGACATTATTTTTTTCATATTATCAAATTGCATCTGAAATTTTCAAAAGTTTAACATAAATGCATTGTCTCTCCAGACAAAATAAATATCAGAAGATATTCCAATTTTCCAAAGCAAATGTACAACATTTAAATAAACTTGGCTTATCATAGGCTTCATGACACATACCTAATTTAGAGGCTTTCAGGTTCCAGTAGAAGGTTTTGCTCTCATCTGCACAGATGCAATGGCTATATTGACAGTCAGGACATGGTTCCTTTTCTAACTCATCAGTGGTCAACATAATGGTCTCCACCTGATAAAAATATGTAAAAAATATTACTGTTGAAAGAGATATTCCCACCATTTTTGTAGTCTGTATGAGTTACAGCAAATGCCAAAACATAAGTTCTTGGTTCTGCAGTAGAGTTCAATAGCGGTGGCCACAAACAATCTATATGGAAGTGCACGGAGAACTGGATAGCCTGGAATCAGAACAGGGTCAACAGACTACCATTCTCCTGATGGATAAAGGTCCCAGAAGTGAGACATTTTGTAAGACTTTGTAAGACATTCATGTCATATCCTGTGAATAGATAGGAAACCACTTTAAAGAAAATCAGTGGTAGGGCAACTATGGAGCCAACAAACATCTTTACCTGGTATATTTTTCTAAATTATACACCATCAGCACTCCTGTATGAAAGGTGACCGCACTGCTCTCTACAGTAACATGAAGATGTAGCATAGTTATTATGTCTATGGTCAATAAAAAACATATTGATTGCACATCCATTTCAAGTATATTTATTTTTATGGACTTATAAGCAATAGGATAATGTTCGCGTTTGTAAAAAAGTGTAACTATGTTATGGGTCTTATATGTGCTGTTTAGAGCAGTGGTCTGCAAAGTGCGGCTCTGCAGCTGTTGGGAAACTATGACTCCCATCATATCCACTGGTCTAGCTTAAAGAAATGCATGATGGGAGTTGTAGTTTCCCAACAGCTGCAGAGCCGCACTTTGCAGACAACTTGTTTAGAGTAACTATAAATTACATTTGGTTTGAATATTGTAAGAGCCACTTTGCCTGTAAATTCTATAAGCTATCAGCATAATTAAGAGAGCTCTTATCCCTTGTTTAAAGAACAATAGTCTCAAGAGAAATACTAGAGGAAACTTTTGATTATTTACTAATTGTACAACTGTCTTTGTCACTTTTTATACCTTAATACATTCTTTTAGGTAGTTAAACACAGAAGCTTTGAGGGTGAATGACTCTCCTTTGACAACAGAGTATGGTAGGGTAAGATCAACAAAAAATGGCTGGAAAACTCTAAGGGATGATGAAGGAGAAAGGCCAAATCCACTGGGGCCAATACATATAGCTCCTGCATTCCAGTCAGTGATGGTATCCGGAGCTTGATAGTGGAGTTCTGTTGTGCCAGATTCTCTATAGAGAGTAAATAGAGAACAAATAAAATTGGCTATTAGAAAAAAATATGAATCCAGTGGGTGTGGTGACGTAATGATTGACAGCATATCTTGTATGAGAGCTTATATACATATATAGCAGTCACTGCCCATCCACTTATGACTTACTATGTGAAAGATCATATTAAATGATTTTGCATAGAACTATGTACACTTTTGGATGCAATGTGGATTGGTTCCACCTACTAACAGTACTAAGAAAACAGCAGCAACTAGAGAAGAAATCAACAAGCCCCTATTGCCAAGAGCAGTCTCTATAAAGTGCTTAAATGGTATGTTGTATAACTGTCTCTTCAGACTAGTCCCAATTATTCATCGCAGCATGAAAGTTACTTGCAACAACGCTTCTAATACTAGACTTTCAACTTTTTTTTAGGGTAAATCAAGGTTTTAACATATGTTTTTACTTGACGCCTTTTGTGACCCTATCATGGTGATCTACTGTAGCCCTGATATCCACCACCATACATTGCCATTGTAGGTACTTTATAGTTACAACGAACATATATTATTGTGTACACAGCTGATTAGGATTAATAATTTTCCATGAGTAGTCTAGAGCAAAGTGAGTTTGTAATGCATCTGATAGAATCAGTAAGTCCTTAGAAAAGTCCCTTCCAGAGTGTGAATGGCTTAGATATATTACAGTAGATTGCTGCACTCATCCAGAAGGACAATGATATTCAGTTGTTTAGGAGTTGATAGCCTTCTTTATGAAGGCCCCAGAGACGCAAATCAAACTCAGTTAAACAATATAATTTCGTCCACTCAGACTCCTGCTCCAGTGTTAATGTAAAATCTTGCAGCTTTATTTAGGAAGATATAAATACCATAAGAAAAGCGATAGATGCGTGCTCTCCCGACGAGTTAAAGTACTCACATGAAGGAACGTTAACAGGAGAGAAAAACAGCAGGCAGCTATTGAAGAGTTTCAGGAAGGAGTCGCAAATCAAATGAGGACATAGTGGTGAGTGGATAAGTACATTCTTTTGAAGTATCAAACTCAGTGTTTAATTCCATATTTCACTAATTCCGCCAATGTTTTCTATGTATAAAATTTTGCTCTCTTCTTATGCCTGTAGTGCCTAAATGATGCATTATTTTTTCCGAGTCAGTTTGGTTATGTCAGTACCAAATTCATATTTTTTTTATAGCCTTACTATTTTTGCACAATCAAAACACTTTAAAAAGTAATTTGTTTTTGAGTCGCTATATTCTAAGAGCCACAACTTTTTTATTTTTCCATTGACATAGCTGTGTGAAGTCAATCTGTAATTTATCTAGGTATCAGTTAGTTTGGAGTACATATAACTTTTTAATCACTTTTAATTCCATTTCCGGGATGTTCTTTTTTTCTTTATTTTCTACAGTATTCACCATGTGATATAATTGACATGTTTACTTTCATCTGTGGCTACTTATGTTTTCTTTTCCATCAATTAATCTGTGTGAGCACTTTTTATGGGGATAAGTTTTATTTTTCTTTGGTAACATTTTGGGGTATATGACTTTGTGATCACTTAACATTGCTTTTTATGCTTTTGTATGCATTGCAGAAACCATATACGTTCAGTAAGTGGGTATGTGTGTCATATAGAACTCTATGGCCCCATTAAGGCTCTGCATGGTAGCCATAAGGATAAATTACCAGGAGCACAATTATGATGTAAATAGGGCTTAATTATTGTTTTATTCCATTCTATCAGCTTTATTTTTATTCACTATTTAAACAAAGGTCATTGTTCATCTGTGTTGAAAATGTTCTAAAAAAAATTACTTTTCCTGTGCCTAAGTCAGAAGTCATGCCCCTAGCCCTAAAAAGTTGTCATACATGTGGCCTTAAATGTCCTCACAATTTCTACCAAGCTTCAATGACAGCATTGTTATGTTTTATTTAGTAAATTACTTTGAAAATTATGCCTTTTGTCAGAATTTTCTTCAAAATATTTTGTAATTTGAATATTTTTCCAAATGCATTTATATCTTAGGTTCCTTTGTTTTTAGACATCTTATAAGTTAAAAAAGTAGAAACTTATATGGAGTTTTCTGAATTCAACTCACCCGAGAAGAACAAGCTCCCAAATCCAAGTCTCAGGAAAGTATGCTCTCACTTTTTCAGTTTTTTCTATTTCTTTTCTTACCATTCGTCCTGAGCTCAGTCTTGTGTTTACCACTTCATTTGAGGAAGCAAGGACTGTATCTTACAAACCAACACACAGATATTAAGAAAAATGCACAATTGTAAGCTATCATCATCTGTGCTACCTTCTTAATTAGCATTATATTCTTACTAGAATTAAATGACAAATTCTTAAACGAGTTGTCTGGCTTGGCAAATTGATTTTCCCATACTATTTATGGAGGATTCTTAATAGTAGGCCACTTCTTAGAGCAGAGCAGTTACAAGTGGGAGGACCCTTCCTTTCAAGCATTCCACAGATAATCAATTAATTTGAAAGAGTAATGCTGTAATGTGTAATACTGAGTTTTTACAGTGATGGCAATGTAGGGAAATTAATCATTTTCTCTACAGATAAAGGGTCCAAGTTTGAGATCAGCTTATTGTTCAAGGACTCTTTTAGAAAAGTAAGTCCAAAACCAGGGTGGAGAACCCTTTAAAGTCTAAATATTACCTAACAGGTTAATATATTTGTCAGTGGTGGATGTGATTAATATAGATAACATTTTGGCAACAAATTCTAAGAATATAACATAATTTTCAATGTAATACACTCATGGAGAAATCACTGAATATCAGAGATATATAAAGAGGAACGTATTTTGCTCCCTTCTACAAGCCTATCCAAACACAAACCAAGAGCTAAAGCTTAACTTTTAATTATTTCTCATAAAAAAAACAAACATGACACATAGATAAATATCACAAATCATTTTGTCGCTAAGGGACCGTTCACACGGCTTATTTCAGGCACGGATTCCAACCGTATTGCACGCTGTACTGAGCTGCAGTACAGCTGGAATCCGTGCCAGCTATTACGGTAATCCACAGTTCTCATAGAGAACTGTGGATTCCGTCTCTCCTCCCCGCTCGGCGAATACGCCGGGCAGGGAGAAATTGACATGCGCCATGGATAATGCATGTCTATGGGGCCGGCGAACAGCGCCCCCGCCCCTTACTCAAGCCATAATTGCGGGGCGAAATCCGTCCCGCAATTACGGCTTGAATAAGCCGTGTGAACCGGGCCTAATTGTCATAAAGTAAAAAATACAATCTATGGCTGTGTGTTCAGCTTACGTGACAAAATTTTCATACAATGGCATGCTGTTGAGAATAATGTCAAAGATAATGGAGCATCAAGAGAGGGTTATCCAATAAGGGGGTTATAGACAAAGCTTATAAAAATTCCTGTTAAATCCCAAAAAGGGCGACTCCCACCGTATGGAGGCTACTCCTAGACAAATGATGATGACAAAAAGGTATAACCAATATGACTATAGTAAGGTATATTTAATCTATTCTGCCCAATGCGTTTCCCCACATTCGATAGTGGTTCATCAGGGGAACACACAAATATGAAGACTGAAATTACCCACCCCCAAAAAATGATATAAATACCTAGACAAAAAACAAATAAAAACTGTTGCAAGAGAAAAAACAAAAACGAGACAGCGCTCCCTAGTGCAATATTGCGACTTTTGAATAAGAACCACTAGTACTTATTTTAAGCACTAACCTTCTACAACATCTGAGAGTACAGAACACTTTATACCTTTTTATCGTACCTCTAGACCCCATATCCTCTTAAACTGAGGGCAATGATAATCACTATTACAGGAGACCATCAATGGGCAACATATCTAAAAGTTTATATGTCGTGATTAACACTCCTTTTCTCTTCTCCATTCATAATATAAAGACTAAATACAAAGTTCAAAATAGCACTTGATTACCTTTAGTGATAGACCCTAAAGAAATCCAGCAGTCTATAATGGCTACATCTAGTCACTTCAACCCCCTTTTTTTTTTTCCATTTGCTTTTAACTAAAGTATTCTTGTTTGTTTTTAAATAAAGTTTTTTTTTTTGTTTTGTTTCCCCCCATTTTATAATAATACTTCTTGTTATACTTTTAAAATGATATGGTATTTCTATGTGGATGTACAATTTGCAAATGTGATTTATACATTATCTATTCAATTTTTATACTTTTACCTGATTGTTCCCTTAACCTTTTTTTTTTTTGTATTTAACCCCATGAGTTGAGCACATTGTGTATGGAACTGAGGAAGTGTGGTCTACACACGGAACGCGCATTCCAATTGCTATTTGTAATAAATCTTCAACTAAAAAGACATCCAGTCCTGTCATTACAGTCCATTTAAAGGAGTTTTTTTCTGGGCAAACTTCAGAAAATCTTCACACCTTTTGAAATAAAAACTGTTGTCACTCAATAATGATCAGCATCCAGCAATGTGGCCATCCGTCCTCTATGAGAAGGTAAGCAGGGTTTTTTATGAGAAATAATTAAAAGTTAAGCTTTAGCTCTTGGTTTGTGTTTGGATAGGCTATTACACTCATTTTGTTCTGCTTAGTAGAAATTGAATACAATATTGACTAGTTTTACTTACCAACTGACGGTAAAGATCTTGTTTCATTGACTTCAATGCATTTTATAGGCTTCTTTATTTCGCTGCTTGTTATTATTTTTAAATGCAGGTCCTATAAAATAAGAAAAATGTTAGATAGATATATTGTTGGCAGCAATGTGTATGAGCATGGTGAGACCACATTAGGTATCGAGGAATCTACTAATCTAAGTCTGAGCAAAGTAAACCAGAGCACAGCTAATCTAAATCTGAGTAAATTAAATCTGAGCACAAACACAGAGGAGTGTGTAGATAAATTAAATTGAATGATTGAGAAATATCAGCTAGATATACAGTGAAAACTCTTTGACTCAATGACTCAGAATTCCACAAAAATGGTCTTTAATGGGGGTTGGATTTGTCAAAGAAAAAGTATGCAGAATGTAGTTGAAAGCATTTGAAGCAGGTAGCACTCTATATCGAATACAAGTAAACATAAAAATGGTGAAAAACACTCAAAATCAATAACATAGTTTGCATATAGAAAACAGAATTGTAGTTTGATCTTTTCCTGCATTGGGGAAGTATTGTCTTGCCTTGAACCTCTTGTAACATCAACATTGTGAAGGAGGAACTAAGAGAAAAAAATCAAAGCTTTATAGCTGGTGTTGCTTGAATAGGTTTGTTTTTGTCCAACACTGGCTCAAACAAATTTGTGTAAATATTTGAGTTTGGGACGTCCCAAACCCACATTTTTTTCCAAAGCCATATTCTTATTTGTATTGCTAATTGTAACCATAACCCAAACCCTAAATGGGAGTTATGGTTTTTACAGTGTTTTATGGGTTAATTTACCTGGCAGCATCGCTCCTGTTACCAAGTTCCAGTGCAATGTCTGATGCAATTTCCAATTTCCATAACATTGGGGTAATATAGAAACCGGAAGTGACGTCAGACACGACATTGGACATTGTGTGTTATGTCATCACATCTGGTTCCCATAACATAGGGAAACCGGACTTGACGTCAGACATTGCACCAAAAAAAATGCTGTGTCAGATGAGATGCTAAACTGTGAGTGATGCTAAAAGTTAAGAGAACCCACAAAATGTAGAGTTAGAGTCTACTTTTTTGGCAGGCTGACCTGAATCAAACTGAATTTGACATTGACCCAAATCCAAAACACAACACAACTTCCAGCTGTCTCCTCTTCATTGGCTCTTTCCTATCCTCTGAGTTCTGCTAACCCACACTGTATTTCATTTCACATGACAACAATGTAGAGAAGGGTCAAATAAGTCACAGAGAAAGTCTTTACAAGGAGGTTTCCAGCAAATAAAAGGTCAAAAAGGGTGATTATTAGTCAGAATGAGAATTTCTTTTTAATGTTTCTATGAACTCCTGGCATCTAGAAATACACATATTTTTCATCTGGTATTACTTATCATATTCATTGCTATAAATAGGTAAGTGAAATTCCACTTCCATCTCTCAGTAATTTATTTGACAAGTTATATCATCAGTGATCTCTTGTTTTTTTGTACATGTGCAGTGTCGGACTGGGGTGCCTAGGGCCCACCAGAAGAGTTTATTTTAGGGGCCCCCTGTGTCTCCGCCACCTGTACGGTGCCCCGTCTGATCTTGCTTCAACTTATACAGACCGATGCAATGACATCATCACACTAATCTGTGATTGAATAATATCACAACACCAGGACCACATATCACCACCACATAGTTACTGAATACCACCACACTTTGACCATATATTCACACCACATAGTGACTGGACAAGGTGTATATATATGGGCCCCTCTTAGACTGTCACTGCACCTCGTAGACTTTCACTGCCCCTCTTAGACTGCCCCTCTTAGACTGTCACTGCCCCACTTAGACTGCCCTTATTAGACTGTCACTACCCCACTTAGACTGACACTGCCCCTCTTAGACTGCCATTGCCCCTCTAAGACTGCCACTCTGAGACTGCCCCTCTTAGACTCTCACTGCCCCTCTTAGACTGCCACTGCCCCTCTTAGACTGCCACTCTTAGACTACCACTGCCCCTATTAGACTGCCGCTCTTAGACTGTCACTGCCCCTCTTAGACTGCCACTGCCCCTCTTAGACTGCCCTTCTTGGACAGCCACTGCCCCTCTTAGACTGAGACTTCCCCTCTTAGACTGTCACTGTCCCTATTAAACTGTCAGTGCCCTTCTTAGACTGCCCCTCTAAGACTGTCACTGCCCCTCTTAGACGGTCACTGCCCCTCTTAGACTGACACTGCCCCTCTTAGACTGCCACTCTAAGACTGTCACTGTCCCTCTTAGACTGCCCCTCTTAGACTGCCACTGCCCCTCTTAGACTGCCCCTCTTAGAGTGAGACTGCCCCTCTTAGACTGTATCTGCCCCTCTTAGACTGCTCCTCTAAGACTGTAGTCACTGCCCCTCTTAGGCTTTCACTGCCCCTCTAAGACTGTCACTGCCCCTCTTAGACTGCCCCTCTTAGACTGCCAGTGGCCCTCTTAGACTGCCCCTCTTAGACTGAGACTGCCCCGCTTAGACTGCCACTGCCCCTCTTAGACTGCCCCTCTTAGACGGCCCCTCTTAGACTGTCACTGCCCCTCTTAGACTGCCCCTCTAAGACTGCCACTGCCCCTCTTAGACTGCCCCTCTTAGACTGCCCCTCTTAAACTGCCCCTCTTAGACTGCCACTGCCCCTCTTAGACTGCCCCTCTTGGACTGTCACTGCCCCTCTTAGACTGAGACTGCCCCTCTTAGACTGTCACTGCCCCTCTTAGACTGTGACTGCCCCTCTTAGACTGCCCCTCTAAGACTGTCACTGCCCCTCTAAAACTGTCACTGCCCCTCTTAGACTGTCACTGCCCCTCTTAGACTGCCATTGCCCCTCTTAGACTGTCCCTTTTAGACTGCCCCTCTTAGACTGAGACTGCCCCTCTTAGACTGTCGCTGCCGCTCTTAGACTGTCACTGCCCCTTTAAATTTGGCCCTCTTAGACTGTCACTGCCCCTGGACTGAATGCCCTCTTAGACTGACCCTGCCCCTCTAAGACTGTCACTGCCCCTCTTAGACTGTCACTGCCCCTCTTAGACTGTCACTGCCCCTCTTAGACTGAGACTGCCCCTCTTAGACTGTCGCTGCCCCTCTTAGACTGTCCCATTAAGACTGTCATCACTGCCCCTCTTAGACTGCCACTGCCCCTTTTAGACTGCCCCTCTTAGACTGTCACTGCCCCTCTTAGACTGCCCCTCTTAGACTGCCCCTCTTAGACTGCCCCTCTTAGACTGTCACTGCCCCTCTTAGACTGTCACTGCCCCTCTTAGACTGAGACTGCCCCTCTTAGACTGTCACTGCCCCTCTTAGACTGTCACTGCCCCTCTTAAATGGCCCCTCTTAGACTGTCACTGCCCCTCTGAGACTGCCACTGCCCCTCTTAGACTGCCCCTCTAAGACTGTCACTGCCCCTCATAGACTGCAACTGCCCCTCTTAGCAGGGGCGTCGCTAGGCTGTTTTATTCGGGGCTCGGGCCCCGAATAAAACACCCTGTGCCCCGAGTCTCCCGGGCTCCAGGCCGCTGCCGGTGGCTTGGAGCACCGACTGGCCCTTCAGCTGCATGTGCTCCCCCCTGGACGCACATGCAGCTGCGGGCTTCTGCGGAGCAGAAGGCGAGGGGCTCCCTGCTCCGGCAAAACCCCGTGTCGGACCGGCTCTGGGTCCGACACTGGGGGGCCGCCGGCTCCTCACAGCGCTGAGGCGCTGAGGCCGCGGCACCGTGCGCCCCCAGCCGCTAAGCGTCGCGGGTGACGTTATGTCCTCGCGACGCTGCCTGTCCTCGGGCGCACAGCGCGTCATAGGCCGTGCGCCCGAGGAGCTGCCGGAGGAGCGCGCGGGCTGAAGATGACAGAAGAGGAGCGCGCTCCGGGGCCCGGGGGGGTTAAGGTGAGTATTAACTGTTGTTATTTTTAAAGGTTTACCTGCCTCAGTGCCCCTATAATGCCAGCCTGTGGCCCCCATAATCCCTGCCTGTGGCCCCCTAATGCCTGCCTGTGGCCCCCATATCCTGCCTGTGGCCCTATAATGCCTGCCTGTGGCCCCCATATCCCTGCCGTGTGGCCCCCATAATCCCCTGCCTGTGGCCCCCATATCCTACCTGTGCCCCTAAATGGCTGCCTGTGGGCCCCTAGTAATGCCTGCCTGTGGCCCCCATATCCCCGCCTGTGGCCCCCATATACTGCTGTGCCCCTATAATGCCTGCCTGTGGCCCCATACCCTGCCTGTGGCCCCCATATCCCTGCCTGTGCCCCTATAATGGCTGCCTATGCCCCTATAATGCCTGCGTGTGGCCCCCATAGACTGCCACTGGCCCCCCATAATCCCTGTTTTGTGCCCCTATAATGCCTGCCTGTTGGCCCCCATATACTGCCCCCTGGCCCCATATCCCTGTCTGTGCCCCTATAATGCCTGCCTGTGGCCCCTATAATGCCTGTCTGTGGCCCCTATAATCCCTGCTTGTGGCCCCTATAATGCTGCCTGTGGCCCCCATATCCCTGCCTGTGGCCCTATATACCTGCCTGTGGCCCCCATATGCCTGCCTGTGCCCCTATATACCTGCCTGTGGCCCCCATATAACTGCCTGTGGCCCCCATATACTGCCTGTGGCCCCCATATACTGCCTCAGTGCCCCCATATACTGCCTCAGTGCCCCTATATACTGCCTCAGTGCCCCTATATACTGCCTCAGTGCCCCTATATACCATCTAGTGGCCCCTATATACCTTCTTGTGGCCCCTATATACTGCCTCAGTGCCCCCCTATACTGCCTCAGTGCCCCTATATACCTTTTGTGTGGCCCCTATATATACTGAGCCTCATTGCCCCCATATACTGCCTGTGCCCCAGATACTGCCTTCAAGCCCCTATATACTGCCTTTGGGCCCCATATACCATGGCCTGTGGACCCCTATATACTGCCTGTGCGCCCTAATACCTGCCTGATGCCCCTATATAGCTGCCTGAGGTGCCCCCCTATAATACTGGCCTGTGGCCCCGCCTATATAACTGACAGCTAGTGCCGCCCCTATAAATACCTGCCAGTGTGCCCCATATACTGCCTAATGGCCCCATATACCTGCCTGTGGCCGCCATAACTCCATTCAGTGCACCCTATATACCTAACTAGGGGAACTGCTATACCTACTAATTAGAAGGAGTTGCTGGGAAATGTGAGATTCGGTAAGATATTTGTGTCCAAGAATCCTCAGGGTGACCAAGGTATTGGCCGGAGGGAGCAATCAGCATGAAGGTGTGAACCGGAATGGAAGAAAAGGGAAAGTGAAACGACCCGAATCAGAAAAGACGTCCTCCGGTGAGTCAACTAAATTACTGCAGTGCAATCAACTTATATGTCTGCAGGAGCCAACAACAAACTAGTATCAACCACTATCTGGTCACTGTATGGGGTAATATACAGTCCCCTCAGGCGTCTGTGTACACTGTGTCTCCCACTATCTGTCACAGTATGGCGGTGGATAATGTAATCAGAGCCTGTGTACGAGCTCGATGGTCACATGTGGGGGGTCGCTTTGGTCAGGGGTCTGGCAGGATTATTTGAGCCTTAAGTAGTAATAGTTTTGGGGTCATTGTTTTTGTAGGATGGGTTTATTAGTAACAATCACTCGTCCGGTATATATTTGCCTCGCATTGTATTGTTGTGTTTTGGTGACATGTATTAGGGTATTATCATAAGAAGGTGAGACTTTCTGAAAAAGAAAAATTTGATCGATGTGAATTTTTGTAACAGTACAGTGACACTGCTGAGGATATGGATGGGATCAGTGTGGGAATGTGGCAGAGAAATTAGTGACAGGGAACACACGGTTTTTCTCTCTGTAAAAAAACAGACCACAGTTCACAAAAGTGGCGTGAAAAATGTCGTGTTGTACACCCAGGCCCTACCCAAAAAACACAAGAGGAGCCCGAGCACGCCGGATGTTTTTGAGGACCCTAGGCAACGCCCCTGCCGATTAGATAGACGTGCCCACTTAGACTGTGACTGAGTTCCCTCTTAGACCTGTCACTGCACACTCTTTAGGACGCCCTCTAAGACTGTGCAGCTGCCGCCTCTTCATGACTGGTCACTGCTGGGCCCTTCTTGAGACTGCGCACCTAGCCGTCGCTCTTAGACTGCCCTCTTAAGACTTCAGGCGTGCAGGCCCCAGCTTAACTGCGAACTTGGCCCCTCTCCAGACTGCCCTCTAAGACGTCACAGCCCCTCAAGAAACTGTCATCTTCACTGGCCCCTCTGTTAGACTTGTCCACATGACTGAGCCCCTCTTAATGACGCCAATGCCCCACTTATACTGTCCCTTTTTTAAATGCCCCCTTAAAAACGGGACTGCCCCTCTTAGATTTGGGCGCGCCCCTCTTAGACTGGGCCCATTTAAAACTGTCCCTCAAATTTCCCCCCTTTGACGCCCCTGCCCCTTTTTTGCCCGCCCCTCTAGAAAGGGCACTGCCCCTTAGACGCCCTTTTTGGACTAAAACTGCCCCTCTTTGACTGCTACTGCCCCTTTTTAGACGCCCCTCTTGGAAAATTTAAATGCCCCTCTTAGACTAAACCCCGCCCCCCTTGAATTCCACTTTCCCCCCCTTAGACGAACCCGCCCCTCTTAGAAATGTCACGCCCCTCTTAGACTGCCCCTCTAAAACTGCAAACCCCTCAAAAAACTGTCCCTGCCCCTGTTAGACTGTCACTGCCCCCCTTAACTGCCCCTCTAAACTGGGCCCCTGCCCCCCTTTAAAACTGTCCACTGGGCCCCCTTAGACTTTTCTTTCTTTCCCCTCTTAGACTGAACTTTCCCCCTTTTAAAACTGTCACTGCCCCCTTGACTGCCCCCGAAAACCCCCTTAAAAACTGGCCCCCTGACCCCTAAACTGTTTACCTTTCCCCTCGACTGTCCACTGCCCGTCTTTGACTGCCTCTCTTTAAAAAGCCACGGGGCCCCCTTAGACGCCCCCTTAACGCCCCCTTAAAAACTTTAGACTGTCCCTCATAGACTGTCAAAATGCACCTTTTTAGACGCCCCCAAAAACTGCACTGCCCCCCTTAAAAACTGCCCCCCCTTAACTGTCACTACCCCCTTTAACCCATCACGCCCCTCATTTAAAAGGGCCCCCTTTTAAATGTCCCCTGGCCCTCTAAGACGGCACGCCCCCTTAAAACTGCCCCTCTTTAAAAACCCCTTTCCCCTCTTAGACGTCCCCCCTTTTTTTTTGCCCCCCCCCTTTGACTGAACAGGCCCCCCTTAACTTTCCCCTCTTTTGACTGTCCCCTTGCCCCTTTTTTAGACTGCCCCCTTAAAACTGCCAATTTCCACTCTTTAAAACTTGGGCCCCTCGAAACGGCCCCTCTTTGAATTGTCCGCCCCTCTTAGACTGCCCCCTAAGACTTTCCCCACTGCCCCTTAAAACTGCCCCCTCTTAGACTGCCCCTCTTAAACTGCCCCTCTTAGACTGCCCCTGCCCCCCCTTAGACTGCCCCTCTTGAAAAGTCACCCGCCCCTCTAAGAAATGTGACTGCCCCTCTTAACTGTGACTGGCCCCCCTTTGGGTGCCCCTCATTGGGCGCCCCTCCCCCGGACTTACTGCCCCTCTAAGACTGTCCGCCCCTCTAAAACTGTCACTGGGCCCCCCTTAACTGTCCTGCCCATCTTAGACTGCCATTGCCCCCTTAACTGTCCCCCTTTTTGACTGCCCCTCTTAGACGAGACTGACCCTCTTTTGATTTTCACGGGCCCCCTTTGACTTTTCACTGCCCCTCTTAAATGGCCCCTCATAACGTCACTTTCCCCCCTGAAAACTGAGACGCCCCTCTTTGACTGACCCTGCCCCTCAAAGACGGGACTTTCCCCTCTTGACCCGTGAACCCGGGCCCCCCAAGACTGTCAAAGCCCCCCCTAAAACTGTCACTTGGGCCCCCCTTAAAAATTTTCACTGCCCCCTTAACCCATTGCCCCTCTTAGACTGTCCCTTTTAGACTGCCCCTCTTATATAGACTTCCCCCTCCCTTTGTTTTTCCCCTGCCCCCTTAACTGTCCCCTTAAGACGTCATCCTTGGGCCCCCCTTAGACTGCGACTGCCCCTTTTAGACTGCCCACTTAACTGCCCCTCTTAGAAATGTTCCCCCTTCCCCTCTTAGACTGCCCATCTTAACGCCCCTCTTAACTGCCCCCTCTAAACTGTAACTGCCCCTCTTTTGACTGTTTACTGCCCCCCTTAGAAATGGGGACTGTCCCCTTAACTGTCCCCCCCCCCTTGCATTTACTGCCCCACTTAAATGGCCCCTTTTAGGAAATGTCCCCTGCCCCCCCTGGAAATGCCACCCGCCCCTTAGACTTTCCCCCTTAAAAATTTTCACGGGCCCCCTTAGACTGGGAACCCCCCCTCTTAGACTGCCCCTCTTAAAACGAGAAAATGGGCCCTCAAACTTTCACTGCCCCCCTTAGGGCCCCCTCTAAGACGTCAAATGGGCCCCCCTTTAAACTGCACTGCCCTTCAAGACCCGCCACTGCCCCTCTTTGACTGCCCCCTAAGGGCTGTCCACTGCCCCTCTTAAAACTGTCACCGCCCCTCTTGAAATTGCGACTGCCCCCCTCATGACTGCCCTTTTAAGAAATGTCAGCCCCCCAAAAAATGTCCCCCTGCCCCCCTTAGACTGGGCAACCCCCCCCTCTAAGACGGCCATTGCCCCTCTTAGACTGGGCCCTTTTAGACTCCCCTCTTTTCCCAGGGCTGCCCCTCTTTAAAATTTCGCGCCCCCCTTTTGACTGTCCCATTAAAAACTGTCATCACGCCCCCCCCTTAGACTGCCACTTTTCCCCCTTTTTGACCCGCCCCTCCTTTTGACTGTCCAAATGCCCCTCTTTGACTGCCCCCTTCTGGCTGGGCACTGCCCCTCTTAACTGCTACTGCCCCCTTAGACGCCCCCCTTGGACTTTCCCCTTTTCCCCCCCTTAGACTTTAAAACTGCCCCTCTTAGGGCTGCCCCTTTCCCCTCCCTTTGACTGAACCCGCCCCCTTTAAAAGCCCTTGCCCCCTTAAAACGCCACAGCCCCTTTTAGACTGCCCCCCCTAAGACTTTCAATACCCCCTAAAAACTGTCCCCCGCCCCTTTTAGGGAAAAGTCACTGCCCCCCCTTGAAATTCCCCCCTAAGACTGTCAAATGCCCCCCTAAGACTTTTCCCCTGCCCCCCTTAGACTGGCCCCTTTTAACTGCCCCTCTTTTGACTGAGACGCCCCCTTTTTTGCTTTTCCCCTGGGCCCCCCTTAGACTGTTTCCCTGCCCCCTTAGACTGCCACTGACCCTCTAAGACTGTCCCCCTGCCCCTCAGACTGTTTAAGCCCCCTCTTAGACTGCCCCTCTTAACTGCCACGGCCCCCTTTTGACTGCCCCTCTTAGACTGCCCCCCCTTTGACTGAGAAATGTCCCCCCTTTTAAATGTCACTGCCCCCTCCCTTTGACTGCCCCTCTAAGACTGTCACTGCCCCCCTTAAAACTCCCTCTTAGACTTTTCACTAAACCCCCCTTAACTATCACCCGCCCCTCTTAAAAGGGCCCCCCTTTGACGTCCCCTGGCCCTCTAAGACTGTCACTGCCCCTCTTAGACTGCCCCTCTTAGACTGCCATTGCCCCTCTTAGACTGTCCCTTTTAGACTGCCCCTCTTAGACTGAGACTGCCCCTCTTAGACTGTCGCTGCCCCTCTTAGACTGTCCCTCTTTTGGGCTGCCCCCCTGCCCCTCTCAGACTGGCCCCCCTTAAAACTGTCACTGCCCCCTTAAAACTTCCCCCCTTAGACCCCATTTTTGACTTCCCCTCTTTAAATTGGGCCCTTGCCCCCTTTAACTTTTCCCTTTTAAGGGCTTCCCCTCTTAACGAGACTGCCCCCCTTAGACTGTTTGCTGCCCCCTTAGGAGCTGTCCCCTTAAACTGTCATCACTGCCCCTCGTATACGCCACGCCCCTATTTGACTGCCCACTTAGACTTCCAAATCCCCCCTTAGACTGCCCCTCTTAGGGCTGGGCCCCCCCTTTTGACTGCACTGCCCCTTTTGAAACTGCCCCCCCCTTAGACCCGTCACCCCGCCCCTCTTAAACGGCCCCCCCTTTGAAGTTCCCCTGCCCCTCTGAGACGCCACTGCCCCTCTTAAACGCCCCCCCTTAACGGGCCCTTTAAAAAACTGCATCAAATGCCCCCCTTAGAAATCCATGGCCCCCCTTTTAGACTCCCTCTTAGACTGTCACCTTGGGCCCCCTTTTTGAAATGCCCCCCTTAACGTCACTGCCCCTCTTAAATGCCCCTCTGGGCTGCCACTGCCCCTCTTAGACTCCCCCCTTAACTGGGCCCCTGCCCCTTTTAGAAATGCCCCTCTTGACTGTCACTGCCCCTATTTTGACGCCCCTCTTGGACTGCCCCAGCCCCTCTTTGACTGCCCCTCTTTGACGTCCCTGCCCCCCCGAGACGCCACTGCCCCCATTTGACTGCCCCTTTTTACCCCGCCCCTCTTAGACTGCCCCTCTAAGACTGTCAATGCCCCTCTAAGACTGTCACTGCCCCTCTTAGACTGCCACTGCCCCTCTTAGACTGCCCCGCTTAGACTGAGACCTTTTCCCTCTTAGGGCTGACTGCCCCCCTTAGAAGGCCCCCTCTAAAACTGTCACTGCCCCTCTTAACGCCCCTCTTAACTCCCCTCTTAGACTGTTTACGCCCCCCCTGAGACTGCCCCCCCCTTAGACTGTCCCCCGGGCCCCCCCTTAAAAAGGCCCCCCTTAACTGTCACCCGCCCCCCGGACTGCCCACTGCCCCTCTTAAATGCCCCTCTTAGACTGTCCCCCTTTAAACTGTCAAACCCGCCCCTCTTTGACGCCACTGCCCCTTTTTAAAACTGCCCCTCTTAAAACTGTCACTGCCCCTCTTAGACTGCCCCCTTGGGGCTGCCACTGCCCCTCTTAACTTTTCCCCCCTTAGACTGTCCCCTGCCCCTCTGAGACTGCCACTGCCCCCCTTAAAACTGGGCCCCCCCTACACTTCCCCCCTTTAACTTTCCCCCCCTAAGACGTCAATCCCCTCTAAAAGACGGGCACGCCCCTCTTAACTGCCCACTGCCCCCCCTTAGCCCGCCCCCCCCTTAGACGAGACTGTCCCCTTAGACGTGACTGCCCCACTTAACTGCCCCTTTAAAAACGTCCCCCTGGGGCCCCCTTAACGCCCCCCTTTTAAATGCCCCTCTTATATTGCCATTGCCCCCTTTGCCCGTCCCCCTTTTTGAAAGCCCCCTTAGACTGAGACTGCCCCTCTTAAAATGTCCTGCCCCTCTTAGATTGTCCCCCTTAAGACTGTCTACTGGGCCCCCTTAGACTGCCACTTCCCCTCTTAGACTTCCCCCCTTAGACTGTCCCCCCCCCCTTAACTGCCCCTCTTTGGGCGCCACTGCCCCCCCTTTGACTCTACTTGCCCCTCTTAGACTGTCCCCTGCCCCCCCCTTAGAACGAACTGGGCCCCCCTTAGACTTCCTGGGCCCCCCTTAACTGTCACTGCCCCCTCTTAGACGGGCCCCCCTAAACGGGCACGCCCCCCCTAAACATTCACTTTCCCCTCTTAGACCGTCACTGACCCTCTTAGACTGCCCCTCTTAACTGAGACTGCCCCTCTTAAAAACAGTAAAATGCCCCTCTTAGACTTCACGGGCCCCCTTAGACTTTCCACTGCCCCTCTTAACTCTCCTCTAAAAACTGTCCACTGCCCCTCTTAAATGTCCCACTTTCCCCTCTTAACTGCCCCCTTGACTGCTAAATGCCCTCTTAAACTGCCCCCCTTAAAACGCCCCTCTTAGACGAGACTGCCCCTCTAAGAAAATGTAAATGCCCCCCCTTAAACGGCCCCCCCTTTAAATGTCACTGGCCCTCAAAGACTGTCACTGCCCCCTTTTTAAAACTGCCCCCCCTTAGACTTCCATTTTCCCCTCTTTTGACTGTCCCTTTTAGACTTCCCCTCTTTGACTGAGACTGCCCCCTCTTAGACTGCCCCTCTTAACCCGTTTACGGCCCCCCTTTGGGCTGCCCCCCCTTAGACTGGGCCAAATGCCCCTCTTAGACTTTCCCTTTTCCCTAGACGGCCCCCTTAAAATTGTCACTGCCCCTCTTAGACTTTCCCCCTAAGAACCCGCCACTGCCCCTCTTAGACTGCCCCTCTTAAACGGCCCCCCCTTTTAAAATGGGCCCCTCTTTAAAATGGGCCCCTGCCCTCTTTGACTGCCCCCCCTTGGACTGTCACTGCCCCTCTAAGACGTGACTGCCCCTTGAAATGTGACTGGGCCCCCCTTTGGGTTCCCCTCTTGGACGCCCCCCCTTGGGCGTCCCTGCCCCCTAAGGGCTGTCCCCTGCCCCCCCTAAAACCCGTCCCCTGGCCCCTTTTTAGACTTCACTGCCCATCTTAGACTGCCATTGCCCCTCTTAGACTGTCCCTTTTTGACTGCCCCTCTTAGACTGGGGACTGAAACCCCCTTTGAAATTTTCACTGCCCACTTTGACGTCCCCTGCCCCCCTTTAAATTGGGCCCCCCTTAGGGCTGTCACTGCCCCTCGGAAAACTGAGACTGCCCCTCTTTAAATGACCCTCCCCTAAGACTGTGACCGGGCCCCCTTAACTGTTACTTTTCCCCCTCTAAGACTGTCACTGCCCCCCTAAAAAATGTCCCCGCCCCCCCCTTAAAACTTCACTGCCCCTCTTAACGGCCATTGCCCCTCTTAGGGCTGTCCCTTTTAAAACTGCCCCTCTTAAACTGAACTGCCCCTCCCTTTGATTGTCCCCTGCCCCCCTTTGACTGTCCCATTTAAAACTGTCATCACGGGCCCCCCTTAGACGCCACTGCCCCTTTTAAGACTGCCCATCTTAAAACTGCCCCCCTTAGACTGTCACGCCCCTCTTAGGGCTGCCCATCTTAGACTGCCCCCCATTTTGCTCCCCTCTAAAACTGTAAACTGCCCTCTTAGAAATGTCCAGCCCCCCCTTAAAACTGAGACTGTCCCTCTTTTTAAAAGTCACCGGCCCCCCCCCCTTTAACCCGTCACTTTCCCCCCTTAAAAGGGCCCCCTTTTTGACTGCACGTGCCCCCCCTGGGGACTGCCAACCCCGGCCCCCCTTAAACTGCCCCCCTAAGACTGTACTTTCCCCTTTAAAACTTTCAAAATGCCCCCCCTTAGACTCCCCCAGACTGAGACTGTCCCTCTTAGACTTTTCACCTGCCCCCCTTAGACCCGCCCCTCCAAGACTGCCCCTGCCCCTCTTTAAACTGTCAATTGCCCTTTTTAGACTGGGCCCCTTGGGGCCCCTTTTGACTGCCCCTCAAAAACTGTCAAATGCCCCTTTTTTAGACTTTTCACTTCCCCCCTCTTTTGACGCGACGCCCCTCTCAGATGCCCTTCTTTAAAACTGGGGCACTCCCCACCCAAAACTGTCACCCTGCCCCTCCCCTTAAAACTGTCCCCCTGCCCCTCTAAGACGGCCCCTTTTCCCCTCCCCAGGACTGCCCTTTTAGACTGCCCCCCCTTATACTGAACTGCCCCTCATTTTAAAAATCGCGCCCCCCCTTTTGACCCGTCCCAAATTTAAAACTTCCCCACTTTCCCCCCTTAGACTTTTCCACTTCCCCTTTTAGACCCCCTCTAGACTGGGCACGCCCCTCTTAAAACTGCCCTTCTTGGGCGACACTGCCCCCTTAAAACTGCTACTGCCCCTCTTAAACTGCCCCTCTTGGACCCGGGCACTTCCCCCCTTTGGGCTGAGACTGCCCCTCTTAGACGGGCCACCCGGGCCCCTCTTTGACTGAGACTGCCCCTCTTATACTGGGCACTTGCCCCTCTTAGACTGCCACAGCCCCTTTTAGACTGCCCCTCTAAGACTGTCAATGCCCCTCTAAGACTTTCCCCTTTCCCCTGTTAAACCCGTCACTTTCCCCTCTTAACTGCCCCCCCTAAGATTGGGTTCCCTGCCCCCTCAAAGACGTCACTTTGCCCCCTCTTAGGGCCCGCCCCTTTTTGACTGCCCCTTTTTAGACTGAGACTTTCCCCTTTAGACGGGGACCCTGCCCCTCCCTTTAAATGTCAAAACTCCCCCCTCTTAGACTTTCCCCTGACCCTCTAAACTTCCCCTTTCCCCCCCAACTGTCACTGCCCCCGTCCCTTTAAATGCCCTTTTCCTTTGACGGCCAAAATGGCCCTCTTAAAACTGCCCCCTTAGACCGCCCCCCCTTAGACTGAAAACCCGTCCCCCCTTAGACTGCACCCGCACCTCTTTTGACTGCCCCTCAAAAACTGCACTGCCCCCCCCTTTGAACTGCCCCTCTTAGAAAAGTCCCTACCCCTCTTAAATATCAAATGCCCCCTTAAACGGCCCCTCTTAGCTGTCACCCCGGCCCTCTAAGACTGACCTGCCCCCCTTTTGACTGCCCCCCTTAGACTTTCCATTGCCCCTCTTTTGAAATGCCCCTTTTTAAACCCGGCCCCCCTTAACTGAACTTTCCCCTCTTTGACTGTCCCCTGTCCCCTTAAAACTTCCCTCTTTGGGGCTGCCACTGTGCCCCTTCAGACTTTTCCCCCTTTTTCTAAACTGCCCCTCTTTTGACTGCCCCTCTTAGACTGGGCCCCTCTTTGACTTTCCCCCTTAGATTGGGCCCTTGCCCCCGTTTTAAAAGTCCCCTTTTTTTGGAAATTGCCCCTCTTTTTAAATGAGACCCGCCCCCTTAGACTGTCGCTGGCCCCTTTTAGACCCTTTTTTCCCTTTTAAAACTTTTCAACCTGCCCCCCTAAACTGCCAAATGCCCCCCTTTTTGACTGGCCCCAAAATTTAGGGCGTCACTTTCCCCTCTTTTGACTGCCCCTCCCTTTGACTGGCCCCCCTTTTGAAATGTCATGCCCCTCTGAGACTGCCCCTCTTAGACTGTCACCCCGCCCCCTTAAACGGCCCCTTTTTAGACTGTCACTGCCCCTCTGGGGAAATGGGCCCCGCCCCCAACCCTTTAAAATGCCCCCTTTTTAAAACTGTCCCATTAAGACTGTCATCACCCCGCCCCCTTAGACTGCCACTGCCCCTTTTTGAAATGCCCCCCTTAACTTTAAATTTCCCCTTTTAGACTGCCCCTCTTAAACTGCACTGCCCCTCTTTGACCCGGGCCCCTTTTTTGGACTCCACTGCCCCTCTTAGACTGCCCCCCCTTAGACTTTCCACTGCCCCTTTTAGGAAAAGCCCCCTTAGACCCGGTTTTTCCCGCCCCTCTTAAAACCGCCCCTCTTGGACTGCCACGGGCCCCCCCAAAACTGCCCCTCTTAGACTGTCACGCCCCCCTGAGACTGCCACGCCCCTCTTAACTCCCCTCTAAAACTGCCCCTCTTAGACTTTTCCCCCAAACTGGGCCCAATTTCCCCCCTAAGACCCTTTCCCCTCCCCCCCTTAGACTTTCCACCCCCCCCCTCTTAACTTCCCCGCTTAGAAAAGAGACCGTCCCCCCTTAGACTGTGACTGCCCCTCTTAGACTTCCCCTCTAAGGGCGTCAAATTTCCCCTCTTAGACTGCCCCTTTTTAGGGGCTGTCACTGGCCCCCCCTGAGACTGCCCCTCTTAGACTGTCACTGCCCCTCTTAAACGGGCCCCCCCTTAACTGTCACCCGCCCCTCTGGGGAAACTGCCCACTTGCCCCTCTTAAACCCGCCCCTCTTAGACTGCCCATTAAGTGTCATCACGCCCCCCCTTTGACCCCCACTGCCCCTTTTTGACTGCCCCCTTAAGAAATGTCACTGCCCCTCTTAGACTGCCCCTCTTGGACTGCCCCCTGCCCCTCTTAAAACGGGCCCCCCTTAAAGTCCCCCGCCCCTCCCCAACTGCCCGCCCCTCTTTGACTGCCCCCCTTTCAGTTTCCCCCCTTAGACTGCCCCTCTAAAACGTCAAAGCCCCCCCCCCCCCTAAGACGCCCCTGGGCCCCCCCTTTGAAATGGCCCCCTGCCCCCTTAAAACGCCCCCCTTAAAACTGAGACTGTCCCTCCTTTGACTGGGGCCCGCCCCCTTTGACTGCCCCTTTTAAGAAAAGTCAACGGCCCCCCTTAGACTGCCCCTCTTAGACGGGCCCCCCTTAGATTGCCATTGGCCCCCCTTGACTGCCCTTTTAAATGCCCCTCTTTTGACTGAACTTGGGCCCCCCTTTTGACTTCCGCTTCCCTCTTAAGATTTTTCCCATTAAGACTGTTTATCACTTCCCCTCTTAGCCCCGCCACTGCCCCTTTTTAAAACTTTCCCCTCTTAAACTGCACCCGCCCCTCTTAAAAACCCCCCCTTGGACTGTCCCCACTGCCCCTCTTTGACTGCAAATTTGCCCCTCCCCTTTGACTGGTTTTCCACTTCCCCTCTTTTGACTGAGACTTTCCCCTCTTAACGTAAATGCCCCCCTTAAAACTGTCACTGCCCCTCTTAGACTCCCCTCTAAGACGTCACCCGCCCCTCTAAAAAAATTCCCTGCCCTCTTAGACCCGTCACTGCCCCTCTTAGACTTTTCCCCCCTTTGACTGGACTGCCCCTCTTAGACATTAAAATGGGCCCCTCTTAGCTGTCCACCCGCCCCTCTAACTGCCACTGCCCCCCTTAACGCTCCTCTAAGACTTTCAACTGCCCCCTTTACTGTCCAAATGCCCCTCTTTGACCGCCCCCCTTTGACTGGGTACTGGCCCCCCCTTTTAAACCCCCCTCTTAGACGCCCCTCTTAGACGAGAACCCGGGCCCCCCTAAAGACTTCACCCGCCCCCTTTTTTACTTTCACTGCCCCTCTTTTGACTGCCCCCCTTAGACTGTCACTGCCCCCTTTAGACTGCCACTGCCCCTCTTAGACTGCCCGTCTAAAACTTTTTCCCGCCCCCTTAGACTGCCCCACTGCCCCCTTAAAAACTGCCCCCTTAGTTTGTCAAATTGGCCCCCCTTTTGCCCGCCCCTTCTTCCCCTTTTTTCCCCCCCCCCCCCCCTTTTAAAAGCCCCTCCCCTCTTTAAAATCCCCCTTGGACTGTCCCCTTTCCCCTCTAAGGGCTGTCCCCCCTTCCCCTCTTAGACTTTCCACCCGCCCCCCTTAGACTGCCCCTCGAAGACTGTCCCCTGCCCCTTTTTGACTGTCACTTCGGCCCTCTTAAAACGCCCCCCCTTTGACTACCCTTTCCCCTCTGAGACGCCCCTCTAAGACTTTTCCTGCCCCCCCCCCAGATGCCCCTCTAAACTGTCCCCTGCCCCTCTTTGACTGGGCACGCCCCTTTTTAACTGCCCCTCTAAACGTCACCCGGGCCCCCCTAAAACCCTTTAATGTCCCTCTTAAAACTGCCCCTCTAAGATGTGACGCCCCTCTAGACTGTTTACTGGGCCCCTTTTTAGAAAATGCCCCCCTAAGACTGTCACTTTCCCCTCTTAACTGTCAATGGGCCCCCCTTAGACTGCCAAATTGGCCCCCCCTTTTGACGTCACGCCCCTTAACTGCCCCCCCAAGACTGTCCCCTGCCCCTCTAAAACTTCACTCCCCTCCCTTTGAAATGTTTACTTGCCCCTCTTAGACTACCCCTCCTTTGACGGGGAAACCGCCCCTCTTAACAGTAAAATGCCCCTCTTTTGACGTCACTTTCCCCCTCTTTTAAATGCCACTGCCCCCCTTAGACGCCACTGCCCCTTTTTAGACTTTCCCCCCTAAGACTTTTCACTGCCCCCTTAGACTGTCACTTTCCCCTCTTAGACCGCCCCTCTTAACTGCTAACGGCCCCCTTAGACGCCCCCTCTTAGACTGCCCCCCCCTTAGACTGAGAAATGTCCCTCTTAGACTAACCCTGCCCCTATTAACGCCCACCCAAACCCCCCACGCCCCATTTAGACTTTTCCCCCTTTCCCCCCCTTAGACTGCCCCCCTTTTAAACGGCACTGCCCCTCTTTGACCGGCCCCCTTTTTAACTGCCCCTGCCCCTTTTTGACTTTCCCCTCTTAGTTTTTCCCTGCCCTCTTAGGGTTGCCTTTTCTTAGACCCCGGCCCCTCTTTAACTGCCACTTCCCCTTTTTAAAAATGAAACCCCCTTTTTTTTGCCCCGCCCTTTTAGACGGGCCCCCTTGGGGCTGGGCCCCTGGGCCCCTCTTTGACTGCCACCCCCCCCCACTTAGACTGCCCCTCTTAAGGGGCTGTGACTGCCCCTCTTTGACTGGGCCCCCTGGGCCCCCCTTGACTTTCCCCTCTAAGACTTCACTGCCCCTTTATTAACTTACTGCACTGCCCCTCTTTAGACTTTCCATTTCCCCTCTGAACTGCCCCCCCTAAACGTCACTGCCCCCTTTTAAATGCCCCTCAAAAACTGTCCCCGCCCCTCTTTAAATGTCACCCGGGCCCTTTTTATACTGCCCCCCTAAGACGCACTTTTCCCCCCTAAACTGTCACTTTCCCCTCTTAGACGTCAAATTCCCTTCCCTTTAACCCGCCCCTCTAAGACGTCACTGCCCCTCTAAACGTCACTCGCCCCTCTAAGACTGTCCCAACTTTCCCCTTCCCGCTTTGACTCCACTTTTCCCCACTTAGACCCGCCCCCCCTTAAAATGTCACCCGCCCCCCTTTTTTGACTGTCCCCTGGCCCTTTTAAAAACTCCCCCCTCTTAGACCCGCCCCTCTTAGACTAAACCCGTGCCCCTCTGAACGCCCCCTTAGACGTCAAATTTTCCCTTCTTTTGACTTTCCCCCTAAGAAAAGTCACTTCCCCCTCTTTTAAATGTCACCCGCCCCTCTTAGACTGTCACTGCCCTTCTTAGACGCCCCCTCTAAGACTGTCACCCCCTTCCCCCCTTAGACGGGCCCCCCTTAACAAAAACTGCCCCCTTTTAAATGCACTTGGGGCCCCCTTAGACTGAGAAGGGTCTCCCATACTGTCACCCGCCCCCCTTTGGGCTTCCACTGCCCCCCAAAAACGCCACCCGCCCCTCTTAGACTGCCCCGCCCCTTAAGACTTTCAAATGCCCCCCCTTTAAAACTTTTCACTGCCCCTCTTGACTGCCGCCCCTCTTGACTGGGGACGCCCCCCTTTGGAAAAGTAACGCCCCTCCCTTAAAATTTTCCCGCCCCCTTAGACTGCCCCACGCCCCTCTTAGACTGCCCCCCCTAAAAACTGTCACTGGCCCCTCTTAGACTGTCCCTGGGCCCCCCTTAACTGCCCCTCTTAACTGCTACTTGGGCCCCTTAGACCCGCCCCTCTTAACGCCCCCTTAACTGAAAACTGGGCCCTCTTAGACTTTTAATGCCCCTATTAACTGCCCCCTAAAAACTGTCCCCGCCCCCTTTTGGGCTTTCACTGCCCCTCTTAGACGCCCCCCCTTAAACTGTCCCGCCCCTCTTAGACGGGGGCCCCTTCCCTTTAAATTTCCACCCGCCCCTTTCCCGACTGCCCCCCCTTTGTTTGTCACGCCCCTCTTAGGTGCCTCTCTTAGAAATGGCCCCCCTTGAAATGCCACGCCCCTCTTTAAAATTTAACCTCTTTAACCTGCCCACTGCCCTTCTTAAATGCTCCTCTTGGGGCTGTTTTACTGCCACTCTTTAACCCGGCCACGCCCACTTAGACGGGCCCCCCTTAACTGTTACTGCCCCTCTTTAAATTCCACTGCCCCAAATTAGACTGGCCCCCCTAAGACTTTTCAAGCCCCCCCCTTTTGACTGTACTAGCCCCCCTTAACTACCAAGGGCCCCTCTAGACTGCCCCTCTAAAAAACTGTCCCCTGCCCCCCTTTTTAAAATTTCCCCCCCAAAAACTGGGGCACTGGGGCCCCTCTTTTAACTTCAAATGCCCTTCTTATATGCCCCCTCAAAAAAAGTCACTCCCCCTAAGACGGGCACTGCCCCTCTTAGACTGTCACCCGCCCTTCTTTAATTGCCCCTCTAAGACTGTCAAATTCCCCTCTAAAACTGTCACTAATCCCCCTTAGACTGCCACTTGCCCCAAATTAGACCCGCCCCCCCTAAAAATGTCCACAGCCCCTTTTAGACTGTTTAAATGGCCCTTTTAGACTGCCCCTCTTTGACTGCCCCCCCTTAAAAACTACCGTGGGGCCCCTCTGAAACTGCCCCCCCCTTTAGACTGTCACTGGGCCCTTTTTAGCTGCCCCCCCTAAGACTGGGCACTCCCCTTTTTCCCCTTTGACTGTCACTCGCCCCTCTTAGACTTCACTTCCCTTTTTAGGGCCCGCCCCTCAAAACTAACTGCCCCCCTTTGACTGCCCCTCTTAGAATATCACTGCCCCTCCCTTTGACTGTCAAAATGCCCCTCTTAACTGAAAACTGCCTTCCTAGACTGTCCACTGGGCCCCCTTAGACTTTCCCCGCCCCTCAAAACTGCCCCTGCCCCCCTCCCTTAAAACCCGCCACTGGCCCCTTTTAAGATGTCCATGCCCCTCTAAGAAGTCACTGCCCCCCTCTTAGAGGCCCCCTTTGACTGAGACCCCCCTGCCCCCCTTAGGGCAGTAACTGCCCCCTTAGACCCGCCCCCCCCCTCTTAGACTGCCAAATGCCCCTCTTTAAATGCCCCCTAAGGAACTGTCACTGCCCCTCTTAGACCCGTCCATGTCCCCCTTAACTGCCCCCCTTAAAACTGCAAATGGCCCTCTAAGACTGCCCCTCTTAAAGGAGGGGCCCCCCTTAGGGGCTGGAAATGTTTCCCCCTTAACTGTCACCCCCGGCCCCCCTTTGACCCGCCCCTCTAAGATGTCACCGCCCCATTTAAAACTTTTCACTGCCCCCCTTTGACTGCCCCTCTTAAACTGTCACCCCCCCTCTTATTAAAGGCCCCTTAGACTGCCACTGCCCCCTTTTTGCTGCCCCTCTTATTTTGGGCACTTTCCCCCTTTTCTGCCTCTCTTAGGGTATGTTCCACAGGCCCTTTAATTTTCGGGGGGTTAATTCGCCCCCCCCAATTAAAGCCGTGTGGACGGGGGCGGGGCGGGAGCGGGGGAGTAAGCAGGGGGGCCGGCACTTCGCCGGCCCCCCTTTTTCTAAAAATTTCAAACGGCCCCGTATACGCCGCAAGAAAAGTGACAGGTGAAATTTTTTTTCCCCCCCCCGGCCCGGAAATTTGCCGGGCGGGAGAGGAGACGTAATCCATAGTTTTCTATGAAAACCGTGAATTACCGTAATGAAAGGCCGTTTTTGGGCCCCTAATTGGGGCACTTTGGGGCTAATTAAAGGACCGAAATGGGCCCCTTTTTTGCCCGGTGAAAAAGGGGGCCCAAAACTTTCCCCCCTTTAACTGCCCCTGCCCCCCCCCTTAAACTTTCCCCTCTTTTAACTTTCCACTTTCCCACTTTAAATGCCCCTCTTTGGGCTGTCACTGCCCCCCTTTTAAAAGAACTGCTCCCCCTTAGACTGCCCCTCGAAGACTGACAAACCCCCTCTTAGACAGCCCCTGCCCCACTTAGAAATTTCCCCCCTAAGACGGGCCCCCTGCCCCTTTTAGACTGTCACTGGCCCTCTTAGACTGCCCCTCTTAGACTGCCCCCCTTAGACAAAACCCGTGCCCCTCTGAACTTTCCCCCCCTAAGGGCTGTACGCCCCCCTTAGACTGGGCCCCTTTTAAGACTGTCCTTTCCCCTCTTAACTTCAACCCCGGGCCCTTTTTTATATGGCCCCCCAAAGACTGGGGCCCCTGCCCCCCCCCTAAGCCCGTCACCCCCCCTCTTAGGACTGTCACCCGCCCTTTTTAACGCCCCTCTAAGACGTCCCCTGCCCCTCAAAAAACTTTTCACCCGCCCCTCTTAGAAATTTCCACCCGCCCCTCTTAGCCCGCCACTGCCCCACTTTGCCGCCCCCTAAAACTGTTTACTGCCCCAATTTTGGGCTGCCCTGGCCCTTTTTGACTGCCCCCCCTTAGATGCCCCCCTCTTAGAACCCACCAGTGCCCCTCTTTAGAAATGCCCCTCTTAGACTGTCACTGCCCTTTTTAGACGGGCCCCCCTAAGACTGTCCCCCTGCCCCCCTTTTGACTTTCCCCTGGCCCCCCTTAGAAATGTCACTGCCCTTCCCAAAACAGCCCCTCTAAAAACTGTCCCCTGCCCCCCTTTGAAATGGGCCCCCCTTTTAAATGTCACTTTCCCCCTTTGGGGTTAGACCTGCCTCTCCTAACTGTCACTGCCCCTCTTTGACTTCCACGCCCCTCAAAAACTGGGCCCCTTCCCCTCTTTTAAATGCCACTGCCCCCCTAAGACTGCACCGCCCCTCTAAAGGTCACTCCTGCCCCCCCTCTTAGACGTCACCCGCCTCTTTAGACTGAGACTTCCCTCTTAGACGGCCCCTGCCCCTCTTCGGGCTGCCCCCTAAACTGCACCGGGGCCCCCCTTTTGACGGGCCCCTGCCCCTTTTAGGAAAATGCCCCCTTACATGATTACATCTCTGGGAATGGAGCAGCGAAGCACTGCTCTCTCTCTGCTGCGGGTGGGCCCCTCTCTCCATCAGCAAGTCCCCCTTTCCCCAACCCGTGGGCCGGCAGGAAAGGGACTGTTGGGGGCCCGCTTCTGTCACCTGTTTGTCCCGGGGGGGCCCCAAAGGGGATTCTCCTAAAGCTTTCCCGGGGGGCCCCAAACCGACACTTTAAAACCTTTGTAAAAAAAAAGGGTTTAAAATTTTTTCTATCAAATTCCGTTTTTCCCCCTTTTACAATATGTAATTGACAGACATAGTAGATGAACCTTTAGCAAACTGTATACATCCTTCCTATAGTCAGAAAGCTGTAAAAAATTCCCTTTTTCGTGCCGGAACGGGGGCTTTTACTGGTAAAAGGGGAAATTTTGCATGGATTTTCCCGTTTTCCCCGATGCTGGAAATCGTACATCCAAACCCACAGAGGAAAAAAAGTTAAAAAACCTTGTTTTTAAAAAAAAATCATAGAAAAATATTTTTTTAAGCATGTACAAGGGTTTGCAGAAAAGCCCTTTTAAAATTTTTTCTTTAAAGTGTTATCTTTCAACTTTTTTTATAAAGGACAATATTTATTTTGTATGAATTTCCCCAAAATTTGAATTTTAAAAAATAAAAACCTAGTATTCTTCTCTAACTTCTGTACGTATGCTTGCCCCCTTAATTTTTAAAGCCCAATATTTCCTCTTTTTAAACTCTTTCAAAAACTGCTCAAAATTTTTAAAATCGCCTTTTCCCCCCCACTGTTTTAGTTTTTTTTGGCATAAAAAAGTGCATCTTTGGGGGGAATTTTGGAAACCTTTCCAAAGCCATCATTGCACCCAAATGTAGAAGGAATAATTTAAAGGGAAAATATAAAGACGGGAAAGCAAAGAAAAAAATTTACAAAAGGTACTGATGTAAATTAAAGGGGTTTAACCCCACTAACTGGGGAAAGGCAGCACGTTTTGGGAAAATTTTTTTGGGCCCGCTGAATAGTAAGGGCATTTTCCCCAAAAACCAGAAAAAGTGACCTAAAAAACCCCTAGAAAACAGCAGGGTAAGACGGGTTAGACAGAAGAGGAGAAATGTTTTTTGCCCAAAAAATCAGGCCCCAAATTCAGTGCTGTTTTCCAATCTGCCCTTTGTTATTTTTGACTTTCCCTTTTCATCTGAAAACAAATTTTTTTTCAAACCCCCAAACCCTTTAAGTGCGAACCCTAGTTTTTAAATTCTAACCCTAAATTTGTTTAAAGGAAATTCTAGGGTTTTTTTCCCGCGTTCCCTTCCTCCGGGAAAGTGCTCTAGGTTTGGTGGGACTCCTGGCACAGCATCCCTTGTCTACCAACCTCTCGTCCAGTTAATATACCAGTAAATTACATTGGATCATACATAATGCCATGTCATGAGCACTGCAAAACCTTTAAAAAAACCGAAAAAAACTGAAAGGGGTTTTGTTTCCCAGCCTATTTAAACTGCAATAAAAAAAAAACATCCAATTTTTTTTTTTTTTTTAAGGACTTTAGTTATTCAACTTTTTATCACCCAAGGGTAAACACCTATCCTCTTTTTTAGAATTTTAAAAATTTCCTAAAAATTTATTAGATATTTTCTCTGACAAGCTTGATTGCAACCTGTTGGTTGTCATTTCTTTAATAACCAGTAAATGTTTTTTTTATTATTATTTTATTAAAAAATTTACAACATTTTGACAAATATAATAAGCAATAAAAATGGCTCCTTACTACAGGATCAAACAACTGAGAGGCATATGACTGACAAAATAAGTTAAATAATTATTTATTTATTGTTAACTATTACATAAATCTTACTACTCACTCTATCTATAGTGAGTTCTTTCCCCCCCTGGGGTTTCATCAGAAACCACACTTTTTTCCCCCCCCCGCAGACCCCCAGAGAGAACCCCGAGGGAGCCTCAAGCTGGGGGACACACTGTTTCCTTTGGGAAAAACATCTTTTGGAAAAAAACCAGCTAAAAAACCCGGAAAAAGTAAAATAAGGTTAAAAGTAGTCTTTTAAAAAGATCAGACTTCAATGAAATCAAGGCACAGAATATGTTTCTAATACAAGAAGAAAAAGGGGGTGGGCTTCCACAAAAGGGATATATATTTAAATATATATATATATATATATATTTTATATAAATAAAAATATAAATAAATACTATTTTATAATATATAAAATATATATAATATTTTAAAAACCGAGCTGGGGAAGGTCAAAAAGGGGTATAAAAACCCCCCCAGGTTCGGGCATATGTCTGGGGAGTCCAAGCAGCCACCAAGATAAGAGCCTTGGTGGGGTTTAAAGCCGTTGATAAAAAGGTAACAGTACAAACGTTCCCACCTATTTTTAAACCTTTAGTACGGCTACCAGCCAATTTTCCCGGGTTTGGCCCCCCTTTTCATTGGGAGTAACAAGAACAGGGTGGGGGCTTACCCCCATGGGGTCCCCCCGGGTTTTCCTGGTTTTATAAAAGGTTTAGCAGGGAAGGGTGACTTTGGGGGTCGGCTGTAACCCTCCAGTCCCACCCCTTTGGGCTGGGAGGGGTTTCACACTGGGGGAATCCCCTTTTCCGGGCCCCAAAAAGGTGATAGTGAGGGGGGAAATACACCCCTGTTTGTTTAAGCGACAAGTATTTGGGTTTATGTTTTTGGGGTGTGCAAAGTTTTGCCATCCTTTTTTTTCCCGCTTATAAAAAAAATCCACGGACCCAAACAACCCTTTTTTACCTGACCCTTTTGCCTCTGTCTTTGCCCAAAGACCATGCTTTGGGTCCCAAGCTGTGCAAGGCTCACAATAAATATTATATAAAATCCCGGGAAAAAAATTGGGTGGGGACTCCAGGCAATTATAAGATGAAAAAACAAAAAAGGACTTTATTGCCACAATTTTCCAAAAACCAACGTTTTTGGGGTCTTTTCACAAAGCCATTTTTAAATTTAAAATTTAAAACTTGAAAATGACTCGTGAGAGAAACCATTAAAGTCGGTCCTTTGGAACATGTGGGAAAAAAGTCAAATTGTTTGTTTTTTCAAACTTTTAATTGCCCCCAAGTGCTGCAATTTTTTCTTGGATTTAAAAATTGATTGGGGCTTTCCCCTTTCTGGGGGGTTCTTTTTTTGTGGCATCCCCCAAAAAGTGTATAGGAATGCTTTCTGATTCTCTTTTGTGTATGTTATTGTAAATTAAAGGGAAAAATATATAATGAAAATAAAAATAAATATTTTATATATATATATATAATAAATAAAATTATTAAAAAAATACAAACCCAATTCCAAGAAAATATGGGGGGGGGGGGGGGGTGGGAAAAAAAATGTAAAAGGGAAAAAAGAAAAGCAAGGGTCACTTATTTGCTATATTTTTTTACAACGAGAACATAAAAATGCTTTTTTGGGAAAATTTAAAAATAAACATTTTTTAACATTTCATTTAAAAAAAAAAATGTTTAGAAATTGGAGGCAGCAACACATCTCAAAAAAGTTGGGAAAATGCCGTGTCTACATCTGTTTAGCAACTTATCTCCTCTTTACAACAGTCTGTAAAAGTCTGGGCAGTGAGGTAACTAGTTGCTGGAGTCTTGGGGCAGGAATGTTGCTCCATTCTTGTTTAATAAAAGGTTCTAGCTGCTCAATAGTCTTGGATCTTCTTTGATGGATTTTTCATTTAATAAGGCACCTAATACTCTCCACTAGTGAAAAGTTTGGACTGGAAACAGACCAGTTCAGCACCTGGATTCTTCTTCTGTAAAGCCATTTTGATGTGATGGATGCAGTATATAGTTAGCATTTTCTTGCTGAAATATGCAAAGCCTTCTCTAAAAGAGAAGCTGTCTGGATGAGAGCACATGTTATTCTAAAACCTGTGTTTATTGCTCAGCATTGAAAGTGCCTTTCAAGATGTGTAAGCTGCCTATGGCATTGTTATTAATGCATCCCCATACTATCAGAGATACAGGCTTTGAACTGTGCACTGAAAACAAGCTGGTTCATCCCTCTCCTCTTGAGTCTGCAAGAGACACCATCTGTCTTTTCATAAAGAATTGAAAATTTTGATCACTCTAACACAAAGTTACGCTTTTCTGGATTGTTTGGATATGAGACTTTTTTTTGTCTGAAAATATGATACAGTATGGTCAAAAATTAATGAATAGGTGTAGCCGAGTAATGGTCAACCAACAGAATCAATGGTTATGACATGCACACTACTAATTTAGTGTGACTGACTCATTTACTGAAAGGGGGTGTTCAAATAAAAAGCATGTGGATTTCAATTAGTGATGTCATCTAATCTGTGAAGAAAAAGGTGTCAATTATGGCACTATTCAATGTAGGAGGAAAGCCAATGTTGTAACTGCTGATTTTAGCCCAATCTCAGTGAGTCAATGGGTCATTCCAGGCGTTATACCAAAGCAGAAACAACGTTGATCAAGAAATTGATTAGAGAGGGCAAAACATATCAAGAAGTGCAGAAAAGAATTGGCTGCTCAGCGAAAAAGATCACCAAAGCTTTACAATGGCATACAGACGGAAACATGTGGTAGAAAAAGGAATTGTCATGGCACACGTTTCGGCCGTGGAGCAGCAAATCGCTGCAGGGGTTAATCCCTCTGGCAAGTCAACACACCCAGGGACAGGCCGGACTGACAAGTCTAGGAGTGACAGCTCGGCTCCTAATCAGGTCAGAGGGTGTGTCGCACTGGTTAATAGGAGGGCACCAATTGGCTGCTGGGGCGGGGTCTGGGCACCTCATTTAACCCCTTAAGGACCCAGCCAGTTTTGGCCTTCCTGACCCAGCCCTATTTTTGAAATCTGACATGAGTCACTTAATGTGGAAAAACTTTTTGACACTTTTACCTCCATGTGATTCAAGATTGTTTTCCCCTTGTGACACATTGTGATTTGAGTTAGTAAAAAAATTTAATCCATACAAGCTTGTTTTTTTGTGAAAAAATCAAAATTTCATGAAAAATGTGAAAAATCGTGATTTTGAAAGTTTCAAAATTTCTGCGTACAAGACAGATAATTATTCACCACAAAATAGTTTATAACTAGAAATCTACCATATGTCCACTATAGGTTGGCATCATTTTTAAATGTCCTTTTTTTATATATAAAATTAGGGGGCTTAGAAATTTAGTAGTAATTTTTCTCAAATTTTCAAGAAAATTAGAAATATAACATTTTTTTAGGGACCATCCATTTCGGGGGCCCTTTGAGGGGCCTGTATGTTAGATACCCCCATAAATGACCCCATCTAAGAAACTACACCCCTTAAAGTATTTTAAAACAGTTTTTTAGGAAGTTTGTTAACCCTTTAGTTTTTCACAGAAATTAAAGCAAAGTGGAGGTAAAATTTCAAAATTTCACTATTTTTGCAGATTTTCAATATTTATCCATTATTCACTGGAATAGGGTAAATTTGACTAGGTTAAATGCAATGTAATATCTTTTCCCCCAGGTCTGCCGTTTTTAGAAATATCCCATATGTGGCCCAAAGTGCATTATTTGGCTCACCCATAAGCCCCAGAATGGGAAGGAGCACCTCCCTGGACTCTGGGGTCTCTTTTTCAATGCAATTTTATTTGGGCGCCATTTCAGGTTTGAGGAGGCCCTAAGGTGCTAAAACTTATAAACACCCCTAAAAAGACCCATATTGGAAAAAACCTACACCCCTTAAGGTATATCTACAGGCGTGTAGTGAGTATATCGACGACACAGGTGATTCACAAATTTTTTTTAACATTAGGCTGTGAAAATTTGAAAAAATTTTTTTCCAATAATCTGCAATTTTAGATTAAAATGTTTCATATTTACAAGGAATCCTGGAAAAAAGAACCCCAAAACTTGTTAAACAAATTTCTTCCAAGTTCGGCAATAAACCCTACATGTGGTGTAAACTGCTGTTTGGGGCATGGCAGGGGGTACAAGGGAGGGGAAAGCTATTTGGCTTTTGGAACACAGATTTTGGTGGGCCATGTCCGCATTTGCAAAGCCCCCAAAGTACCAGAAAAGGTGAAACCTTCCAGAAGTCGCTCCATTTTAGATTCAACACCCCTCCGCGATCTCATTTATGGGTGATTGGGCATTTGGTGCACTGGTGTTCCATCGTTTTTTTTAGCATTGGCCATGAAAATGGGGGGGGGGGAACGCAGTTCCACCATTGTTTTTTGGGCTTTATTTAAAAAGCTTTCGCCCTGTAGTGTAAATGATGTGATAAACTTTACTTGGGGTCGGTACAATTTGCAATGGTAAAATTTTATATAGTTTTTTTGTGTTTTTATTACTTTTACACAATAGAAAAAAGGTCTATAAAAAATTGCTTTTTATTTGTCCTAAATTCTGACAGTCATAACTTTTTATTTTGCTGTGTGCAGAGCTGTGTAGGGCTTGTTTTTGCGGGTGAATTGATGCTTTTATTGGTACCATTATGGGGTGCATACAACACTTTGTTCACTTTTATTAAGGTTTTTGTGAGGGATTTTGAACAAAATACAGCAATTTCCCGGTAGTGTTTTTTTATTTTTATTTTTTTATAGCGGTCACTGGCGTAGATATGACATGCTAACTTTAACTCAGCAGGTTTGATTTCGGTTACAGCAATACCCAATTTGTATTTTTTTTTATTTTTTACTGCTTTTATACAATAAAAAACACTTTTATTCAAACAGGAAAACAAATTTTTTTCATCGCTATAGTCTGAGAAGCCAAAACTTTTTTATTTTTCTGTTATGGAGCTGTATACAGGCTTGTTTTTTTTTGGGGGTGAGTTTATTTTTTATTGGTATCATTTTTGGGGGACAAGACTTTTGATCAGTTTTAAATCCGTTTTTTGAAGAGGGAGAGTGAAGAAAATACTCAATTTCCCCGTAGTGTTTTTATTTTTATTTTTAACAGCGCTCACTGTGCAGATTCCGTAATAATTAGCTTTACTCTGTGGGGCGATAAAGTTTTTGGCGATACCCAATTTATATAGTTTTTTTTTGTGAAGCACTTTAAAAAAATAAATAAATAAAGTGTTTTTTTAGTGTGAAAAAGAATATTTAAAGAATCACTGTTTTCTGAGACCATATTTTTTATTTTTTTTCCCTATACAAGCTGTGTTAAGGACTTTTTTTTTGCGGGATGAAACTGGGTGTTTTAATTAAATTGGTGGGGTACACCTTTTGTTATTAAAAAAATTCTGTGATTGTTTTTTTTTTTTTTTTTTACAGCATTCACCGTACGGTAAATTAACATGACCCGATTTATAGGGGAGGTCGTTACGCACGGGCGATACCAAATATGGGTACTTTTTATTTATTTTTATCTTTTTTGGGGCGATTGGCGTATGAAAGGGGAAAAGGGCAGTGTACGTGTTTTTATTTTATTTTTTCGTGTTTGTGTTTTACATGTTTTTCACTTTTTTACTTTTTTTTTATTTTTTTTTTTTTTTTACTTTTCCCCATAGGGGAATTTGAATGGAGATCTTTAGATCTCTTCATTCAATTTGGAATCAATGCACAGCTGTTGCTGTGCAAATGTTCCTATGACAACTGTCAGTTACGATGCCGGGCCATGCCCCACAGGGCACGGCCGGGCATCGTGAGTCACAGACAACCCCCGGGAAGGCATTCTCTGGCCTTCCGTCTGTCTGTAGGAAGGCAGGAGCTGCACGGATCGTGCCGATCGTGCTGCTGCTGCCACAGAGACGCAGGAGGAGCGATCTCCCTCCTGCCTCTTCCTTAGTTATTGCGACCCGATGGTCACGATAATTAAGGGGTTAACCGCCTCTCCCCCCCCCCCCCGGAGCGATCGCGGGTCGGGGCCGACGCAGCGGGATGTCAGCTGTAATATACAGCTGACACCCCGCGCCGATCGCCGCCAAAGACCCCATCATTTAGAGTTCGCGCGATCCTCAGGACGTATGCATACGTCCAGGTGCGTGAACCCCCAAACAACCTGGACGTATGGATACGCCCAAGGTCGTTAAGGGGTTAAACCTGCTCAATACTGACAGTATTTGCCTGAGAAAGGTTATCCCTTGCACTTCCCCAGTTTTCCTCACTTGCTTGTTTACTCCAGATTACCAGACCCCGGCTTGCTCCTTGACTATGTTTCTGACTTCTGATTCTGTACTGCGTTACCATCTGTGTTTGACCTGTGTCTTACCTCCCATTATTCTTCCGGTTTCTGATTCTTAGCTTTGAAGTTCCTGCACCGTTACTGACCTGGACTGTTTGACTCTGCTTTTCTCTGATGGCCTTGCATGTAGTAGCACAGGGTTTGTCGTCCAGTTGGGGTCTGCCACCTAGGGTAGCACGCCAAGTTGGCAGGGACAGTGGACTGAGTGGCAGTCAGGGTCCAATGCACCTTCTCTGAAGTGACAGGAATACTACCATCCGACTAGATCATAGAATAACAAGAAGGGCATAGAAACATCCAATGATGAACTCCAGAGAGATCAAAGAAGATCTTCCGTTATATGTGAGTACTGTAACAATGAGAAGGCACCTATGTGAAGCCAAACGATTTGCTAGGAATCCTCATACAATGCCATTGCTGAAAAATATGTCTTGAATTGGTTACAGTTTACCAAACAACTCATTGACCTAAAGAGAAGTGGGGCAACATCCTATGCACAGATGAGAGCAAGATTGTTCTTATTGGATCTAAAAGTCGCAGACAGCTTGTCAGATGACCCAGAAACACTGAATACAAGTCACAGTACAATGTGAAGACTGTAAAACATGGTGGTACAAGCATAATGGTTTGGGAGTTTTTCTGATACTTTGGAGTTGGGCCAATTTATTGCATCCCAGGCACCATGGACCGCTTTAAATATCTAAAAATACTGGAAGAGGTCATGTTGCCTTATGCTGAAGAAGACATGCCCTTGGAAGGACAATGTTTCAATAGGACAATGACCCCAAACACAATAGCAATTGGGTAATATCCTGGTTCCATATCAACAAGATTGATGTAATGAAGAAGTCAGACCAATCCCCAAGACCTCAATCCGATTGAGAATTTGTGGAGTGACATCAAAATGAATTTTTTGATGCAAAGTCTAAAAATGCAAATGAACTGTGGAATGCAGTACAGTCTGCTGGGCTGGAAGACCTGTTTTTAGGTGTCATACATTAATTGACTCCATGCCACAAAGATGGAAAACAGTTACACAACTAAATATTAGTTCCATGATCTACAGAAAAGCTAAATCTGGGAACAAATTTCAGTTTATACTATAAATATTAGAGTTGGGTAATGAAAATGCACACACTGCTATTTTTTTGAATGGCCTACTATTACATTTTCTTCATTTTTAGTTTATAACTTGATATTTTGATCATGTTTTCATTTGGATGTGAATGTGCAGGACTCCCAGTGCCTTTGTATGTGGAAATAAATGCTATTATGAGGATTGAGCTTTTTCTCATTTGTTTGAAACACACTGCTATTATTTTGCACATAACTGTAGTTGCAAAAGTATCTTGAGGAACATGTTGATTTTGAAATGTAGTTTTTTACAGATTGGTGAACCTCCGACCATCTCTGTTTTTGAGAGATTCTCTTTTTCTAAAGGGGTTTTCTCACTAGGCTGTTTTACTGAGTCACAAGCAGCTTTTTACTACTTACTCAGTCTCTGGCTGTGGGTGATTTTATAGCAGTAATTAGCATATTCAGCTTCTAGCTCAGCCTTTTATGCTGAGAAGAGCAGGAGATGTTATCTTCATTAAAAAATAGCTATATGTGCTGTGATGACTGAAAAAAAATGTCATCATCTATAAAGTGAAGCTAATCTTGTTAGAGATAATTAGTTTTTCTCCAGAGCTCAGTCCATCAGTTCGTCCGTGCTCTCTGCTCTCTCAGCTAATCTGATAACAGAGTTGTGTTCCGGTATGCAGATTACCATAGAAACCTATGTGCATAAAATGTGTCTTATCTCATGACTAAAGTAAAATCTATTGACCAATGTATTTATTAAAGGCTTTAATTTAAATTTCCCTTCATGTTGAAAGTGAATCTTTGTAGTGAGAAAAACCCTTTAAGCTCTTCTTATACACAGACATGTGACTTATTTGAAAAATGATTCTCCAACTGTTTCCCTTAGCACCACTTACTTTTCGAGCCTTATGTTAACAATGTCCCAACTTTCTTGAGATGTGATGCTGCCATCAATTGTCAATTGTCAGCTACTTAATTTTAAATTAAATAATGTCTAACATTCAACTTCTGTTATGTGCTCTACGTTCTGCTGTAGATAAAATGTTTTAATCATTGCATTCTTGTTTTATTTACATTTTACAGAGCATCTCAACTTTTTGGAATTTTTATTTAACCGGCCATGCAGAGTTTGTAACTGCACATTAAGGCTAGGTCTACATGGCATTGGACAAAAACTCACTGAAAACCAAATCCTAAAACCATTCATGAAAGTGAGTTTTTTGTCCAGTGCATGTCAAAAAAGGGTCAAAAACTAACCTTTTTTTTGCGAGTTTAGCATGTTTTTGGTGCATTTTTTTCAGAACTGCTGTGGATCTCTGGCCAAAAAAATGTGAAAACAAAGGTCCCGCAGTTTAAATAGGCTTCAATAGTAAATTTTCTGCCCTGTTCTGGCAGTTTTTGCAACATGTTTCAAAAAACGACCAGGAGCAGAAATAAGTAGAAAAAAACGTTCTGTGGAGACTACAGAATTTTTTTACTATTAAAGTCGATAGGATCTTTTTTCAGTAGTTTTCTCAGCAGTTTCAGGAAACAAAAAACGCTGAAAAAACTACTGAAAACGTGTGCAGTGGAGACACAGCCTAACTGTGCAGCTGTGGGAGTGGAGAGCCAGCTGTCGCCATTAGAAAGCTCTCTAGGGCAAAGGCAGGGACTGTTTATTACCGTCCATGACTTTTCGATCATTGCATATACTCAATACAGATTATTGGGGACCCTTCAGAAAGCACTATAGAATTCAAACTAGAATTTACTAAGGAAAATCAAAATGTAAGAGTAAAGGGGAGACCGGTCAGGAACTGGTAATGGTGATGAGAATTGTTGTGGCACAGCGCAAAACCCCTGGTATGATTTAGCCTGACCACCCCCAAAACCAAAAGGGGTAGAGTGGTCGGCTAAAATGCTATGGGGAGTTCTCTACTGCAAGCCTTGAAAGTAGTAATTAAGTGAAAGATAAATAATGCTCCAATATATATGGATAAGGAAAGGGGTAAATCCAAAAGTTCAAATCTCAATCCACCTGAAAATTTGTGAATTACTAGAAATGTGGTGTGTATTGTTGGAATTTTAGTTTAAAAGGGGGTTGGGTGGTGGTAAAAGTGAAAGGGTTAGTACATTGGGTTTCCCTTTAAAATAGTACTATAGTGATTTTGGGCCCTAATGAACCATAATGTGTTTCAAATATTTCAAGGGTCTCTCAGGGTTTTTTTCTTTTTTTTTAAAATTTAACATTTTAACCTATTTTCCAAACTTTGTTGGGAAAATATATTTATGATATAGGAAGTTAGTCATTTTCTTGAGTTTTGATGAACAAAATAATGGCAGATAACTTTCTTCTTTACTTACTTTATTTTTAAAACATTTCTGTATATTGAAATTCTTAGTGTCTGCTAGTATTTCTCCGTTCGGTAGGGAAATGTAGACAAGGACATGAACACTTTGAAATATGTTTGTGCTTAAATTGAGGTTTATTGTGGCTTTTCCATGGATATCTGAGAAACACAAAACATTTGTCGTTATAAGATCCTGTAATGGTGTTCCCATGTAAAGATGTTTAATATATTTGCAGTAAAATAACAAACACATAAAAATTTGGGTATGTCTTAAAAAAAAACATTTTAAATAGACAAAGCTACTTACTCTTATTACATAAAAGTTTTGTGTCTCTAAGATTAAATATCATATCTGGATAATCAGCAATATTTGTAGTTGCTATTGCCTTAATTACAAAATGTAAAAACAAATTCATAAAAAACGATGAAATGCCAAGCTCTGCTACAAACTCTGTTTCAACTCATGTTTCACTTGCAAAGGCTTCTTTTGGGGCTCAGCTACCAGCTTAGCTCATCACTATTATATGCTTCAAAATCTATTCGTTATGTTGCCAATAGTGGCAATATTGAAGTCAGCATTGGAAAATAAGGGGCCCTAAAATAATATAAAAGTAAAGAATAAGGTAGTGGATCCGGGGCCACACAAGCGGGGTACGGGGCCCCAACAGGGGCGGAGTTTGGGGTCCGTTTTCACCAGACCGCCCAAAACGGGAGGCTGGCGGTGGGATTCCACCAGGTCCTACTCCTGATGTGGGTTTTCTTTGGGGGGTAGCCCAGGGAGCGTAAAACAAATGACAGGCAAAAATCGTGTCGGGATGGGAGGGAGTAGGTTGTGGTCAGAGAACGTAAGCGGAGGGACTGGTACCCTAAAAGGAACCGGAACACAGAAAAAAGGTTTGCATAGGGCAGGGCATATGGATTCGGCAAAGTGCTTCCCGGAAGGTGGAGCATTATATGGGTCGCGGCCGGAAAAGGGGGCCAAAAAACCCGCGTGTGGCCCCTTTTAAATTCCAGGGGCCCGGGGCGGCGACCCTAAGGAGCGGGGGCCGTGGGCCCCGGCCGGCAGACAGGCGAGGGAAGGGAGATGGGGGTAATGGCTGCCCAAAATGAGCGAGTTGGGCCCAGCCCGACATGCGGGGCCCCTGCGGCTCCTACAGGCGCAAGGGGGGACCGAGTGCGCCCCCAGCAAACTCGTGACAAATAATAATAATTGTCTATACACTGTACACCACTTAATGCAAAATCCACTTTTTCAAAGTGCCTGTTATACACAGTGGAGTCACATTATTATGACCACTTGTCTTTCGATGTTGGCGCCAAAGTCTTTAAGAAAGTACAAAAGTTTTGAGCTGGCTTGGTGGATATTTAAGGAAAGTCTGCAACAACTTTTAAATTTTCATGGATGAAAGGAGCGATTTATCGGAGTTGCATACAGGGATGATAATGGGCTTTTAGGACAAGGATGGCAATATTTTCTGAAACTGTAGAGTTTGTGAACTGTTCATGGTGCTGTGGGAAAGTATTCTGAGAGAAATGCCATTGCAAATTTGTGAAATGGGGAAAAAATTGAGCGCCACATGACACTGATATAAGAGGTGATAGTTGACTGTTATGGTGCACAATGCAGATACACATTCTACAGTGGAGTAACTCACTGACAAAGTGAACTCGGGGGCTATCAGACATGTGTCTACAACAACAGCATCAGGTAGAGAAACATCAAAGACCAAAACCCTGCATTCATTACCAGAAAAATACAAGCTGGTAGTTGCAGTGTTATTATCTGGAGCATTATTTTTGGCATTCTGTGGTACCGCTCATTCATGTGGAAGGCACTCTTAACTAGTGTTGAGCGATTGCGTTGGATATCGAGATCGATATGTCATGTGGCCCCCATCGTAAGGTTTTTCGATGGAGCATCGATTATGCGCGTGACCATTAAAGTCTATGGGAGACAACAACCCTTTTTATTACACCCAAAACAAGGCTGGAGAAGTGAAATTAACATCCAAAACAGTCAAATGGATACGTGTAAATTTGGCAAAACCTTAGGTTTTAAAAGTCACAGAAAAAAAATCACAGACCATTTACAACCCCGCCCTTGTCCCAAACCCCTGCCCCTTTAAAAACCTGCATCACCCAAAAATTTTAAAAAGGACAAAAGGCAGTAGGGATTTGAACCATCATGTTACTTAAAACTGGACTTTTGGAATTTTCCCTTTGCCCTTTGGAAACGCGCAGGGCCCCCAACCTGCATGACCCCCACTTTTAAAAAAGTCCCGGGAAAAAAGGAGTCTTTAAAACCACCATTTTAGTTTAAAGGGGACTTTTTACTTTTACCGGGCTGGGCCACAGCATGAGCCCCAATCTGCATGACCCCCACATTTAAAAATTTTGCCGGAAAAAAGGATTTCTTTCAACCCCTTTTTTAGTTTAACTGGAATTGACATACCTGTCCTGGGCCACAGCAAAACCCCCAACCTCCCATGCCCCCCACTTTAAAAAAAGGGGGGGGAAAAAAAGGGAGTCTTTAAACCCACCTTTTTTAGTTTCAGGGACTTTGCATACCTTTTGGGGGCCAAGAATGAGCCCCAAACCTGCATGACCCCCACAAAAAAAAACCCCCCCCCCCCGGAAAAAGGAGTTTTTCAACCCCCTTTTTTAGTTTCACGGGACTTTGGGAATAAAACCTGTCAGGGGCCACAGAATGAGCCCCAAACCGGGGAAAAGGGCCCCCCCACATTTAAAATTTTCCCGGGAAAAAAAGGAGTCTTTAAACCCCACCTTTTTAGTTTCAGGGACATTGACTTTTCCCTTTTCCTGGGCCTCAGCTTGAGCCCCAAACCGCGGGGACCCCCCACTTTTAAAAAAAGTGCCGGAAAAAAAAGGAGCCCTTTAAAACCACCTTTTTTGTTTAAATGGACATTGACTATCCCTTTTCCGGGGCCCCAACAGCAGGACCCCCCAAAACATCCCATGCCCCCCACTTTAAAAAAGTCCCGGGAAAAAAAGGAGCCCTTTCAACCCCATTTTAGTTTCACTGGACTTTTGACTATACCGGTCCGGGGCCCACGGCTTTGGACCCCCAAACCTGCATGCCCCCCACTTTTAAAAAAGTGAAAAAAAAAAGGAGTCTTTCAACCCCCATTTTAGTTTTCACGGACATTGTTTATACCCTGCCCGGGGCCCAACAGCATGAGCCCCAAACCTGCATGCCCCCCACTTTTAAAAAAAGTTCCCCAAAAAAAGGATTTTAAAAACCCCCATTTTAGTTTAAACGGGAATTTGACATTACCGGGTCCGGGCCACAGAATGACCCCCCAAACCTGCATGCCCCCCACATTTAAAAAAGTGCCGGAAAAAGGAGTCTTTAAACCCCCTTTTTTTTAGTTTCAGGGACATTGCTAAAACCTGCCGGGGGCCACGCTAAACCCCAACCTGTTTTGCCCCCCACTTTTAAAAAAGGTCCCGGAAAAAAAGGAAAGCCCTTTAAAACCACCTTTTAGTTTCATTTGGACATTGCTAAACCCTTGTCCGGGGGGCCACAGCAGGGACCCCCCAAACCTGCATGGACCCCCACATTTAAAAAGTGTGGGAAAAAAAAGGAGTCTTTCAACCAAATTTTAGTTTCACGGGAAATTTGGGACTTACCGTCCGGGGGCCACAGATAAACCCCAAAACCCCTGCATGACCCCCCCCCTTTTAAAAAAGTCCCGGGAAAAAAAGGGGGGTCTTTAAAACCCACCATTTTAGTTGAACTGGACATTGATTTTAAAACCTGTCCGGGGCCCAAAACCCATGACCGGGCCGGATTTACATTTGGTTTTTGGGCGGGTTGGGGGAAAGCCAGGCGGGCGTCCTTTCATCTATTAACACGGGGTTTTTAAAATGCCCTGTGACGCAGAACGAAAACTGTCGGTGAAGCAGAGTGGGAAGCGGAAGTGTGAGAACTACCCTTCCTTTTTCACAGTCAAAAATGGGTAGCGCTTGCCCCCCCCGTAGAGTGTGGCCCAATTGAGCTTCACTTGGAAATACTGGGGTTTTTAACGCTCCTTTTTCCCCAGGTGTCCTTTTTTTTGGGGCATTCTTTTTCTCATTTACTCAACTTTTGCTGGGGGGAAAAGGGTTTCTCTGTACTTTTTTCCCTCTGTCCGTGCTCCATACCCATGTCCTCTGAAAAACCCTACATCTGTTCAATTTTTCCCTGTCCCCTCCCTTGAAAAATTCAGAGGAATTTTTTTAACAAATTTTGTAATGAAATTTTTTTTTAGTACTTTAATTCTAAAAAAAACCATTTTTTAAAATAGGAGGAATCCCACCAGTCTTTGTTTCTCTTTTTTTCATTGTATTAAAGGGGTTGTCTCAATACGGGGGATTGATAGCTAGGGGTTAAAGTCTTGCAAAAAAAGTCATTTTGTTTTTATGTGCCCTTTTAAACAGTGTCCTCCCCTATTCTGTTTTGACGCAATCACCCTTAAACCACTCTTGACAATTGTGAAGAAAAAAAATGTCTGTTAGAAAAAAACTTTTTTTAAAAAAATAGGCCCTTTTGTTTAGCTCTTGTCACAGAAAAATGCCCCCAAAAAATTCAAGCATGCCCCTTGAGAAACTTTTTTCAATGTAAAAGAACAAATGTCTGTTAGAAAAAAAACTTTTTTTTTTTTTTTTAATAGGGACCTGTGGGATGCTGATTTCAAAGCGATGACCCAAAAAAATTTATAAAAAAAATTCAGAAACTTTTAAAAAATTTTTGGGAGAAATCCCACTTGGGAAAGAAATTTTTTCGGGTTAAAAAGGGCCCATGATTATTGCTGTTTTTCTCACAGCATCATGACCCAAAAAAATTTTTAAATATGATTTTCACCCCAAACTTTTAAAAAAATTTTGTGAGGGGGGAAATCCCATTTTGAAGCCACTTTTTCGTTCCAAAAAAGGACCATGATTATTGCTGTTTATCCAGCAAAAATGCCCCAAAAACCTTGCCCAATGCAAAAAAACTTCTTAAGATAAAGTGAGTAAAGGGAAATTGGGTTGTTGTCATAAAAACCTTGCTGTTTCTTTTACGGGTCCCCCTCACAGAAAAACCATTTTAAAATGAACTTTTGGGGAAAAAGAGAATTTAAAAAAGGAGAAAGAAATGATCATTTTAAAAAAATTTTTTAAAGGGAGGCCCATTTCTTTTTTTTAAAAAGGGAAAATGTGAAGTAGACTGGAAAATTAATCGGTGCCCCGGGCTTTTTGGGGCCCCCACAACATCATCAGGACCCTTTGCCTGATTCTTTCTTGATGAAATTTAAATGACCCAAACATTATCTGGTGAAAGCCGGATGCGTTTGTTTGTAAGGGATTCCTCCAGCTGTGCTGAAGGCCCCGCTCAGAAAATGCCGCTGGCTGTGGGCGGGACAACCCTCTATGGGGGTGCGACCCCCCACCCGGGCCCTTCGCCCTTTTTTGGGATCCCCCAAAAGGGTCTTTTGGGGCCCGGAAAACACATGAAAAAAACATCGGTTTTGTTAAAGACGCGTTAGTTTTGAAACCATGATTTAAGTAAATTCGGGTTGGGTTGGATGTGTGCCCTGCTTTGCATTGGGGGTTGAGGGGGGTAAAAAAAAGATTGCCAGAGGTCCCCCTTTTGGCTTCGAAACCTTCCCTGCCCCTCCCGCTTACCCTACTTGGCCCCTCTAATGCTGTCACTTTCGCTGTTGTTTTTTCCCCGTGACTTTTTGGGGAACTTTGAAGCAGACGCAACGATGTCTCCGGTTGACAATCAGCAAGGTCCCCTTTTCCTGCTTTTTTCTTTATTTGGGTGGGGGGGGGAAGGAAAGTGCTGATTTTTTTTTTTGAAACCGGGGACCCAGGAGGGGGGCCACCCAGAAAATTTTGGGTTTTTTTTAAAGGGCCCTTTAATGCGAGGATCATTTTGGGGGGAAAAAGGGAAAGATAAAAGATCATGGGGAGAGGGGAGCCTTGATTTCCCCAAACCCCTCTGGGTCGAGGGGCACAGAAAAACTGATTTCCTCATCTTCCTCCTCCCCCTAAAAATTTGCGAAAAACCCCTTTTTTCCAAGGCGGGACGCCCGGAAACCCATGGGGTTGTCTGGGAAAATTTCCCTCCTCCCCCCCCCCCCTCCTTTGTGCCTCCGGCACGCTTAAACCCAACACCCCTTAAATTGCCTGAGTTGATGCCCCTGAGAGCTGATGCGCCACCTTCCCATTTGGGCTCTGGACCCCCCAAACCCCTGCCAAATTGAAGCCCGGGAAAAAATTGGGGAAAAAACCTGTCGGGCCTTGTGGTTTTTGACGGAAAAGAAAGGCCCCGTGTCCGCTTTCTGTGCCCGTCTCCTTTCCGTCGCTGGGGGGGACCTGTTGTTTAAAGGTGCCCAACGATCTTCCAAAAACTAAATACCAAAATTTGCTAATGTGAAAAGGGGCATTGTCCGCACGACCTTTTTGGTGGCTTTTTTTAAAACTGGAAAGGGTTTGGTGAAAAGCTCTTTCACCTTCCCCCACTTTGGTGGTTCAACACCCGGGGTTTCCGCACCGCTGCTTGTCGGGCCATGTTTTCCATTCGTTCTGCGAAAAAGGCCCATTGCGGGGTTTCCCCAAAAACGGGGGAGCATGGGGAGGGGGGAAATTTCCCGGTTTTGCCAGGGGTTCAACAAGTGGGGCGGTTAAACGGGGAGACTGGCTGACGCTGCAAGAAAGCCAGGCGGGCCCCGAAGCGGGGTTTCCCGAGGGGCAGAAGTGCGAACTCGGGACTCGAGCCTTTTTCAGCAGGCGGGTCCACCCCCGGGTAGCTCTTTAGAAATTTTCTGGACGAAAAGGTTCAGGGAAAGGTCCCGGGGAAAAAGGGGATGTGTTTCCACCCCTTTTACCGATTTTAAAGGGCGGCCAGAAGATTTCCCCCTTTTATCGCACACCACCTTGCCTGGACGGGTTCTTTTTCACCCAGCCAGCGCTCGGTCTCGTTGCTTAGACCCCGTACACGCTCCTGCCCTGTGTGGGGAGGTCCCCAAGGCAAAAATTAAATTTTCCCAACCGGCCTGGGGGTCTCGGGGGCCGGGGATGAAAACCAGAGGCCCTTGGGGGAAAGGGGCCCTCCCACCACCCCTGCGGTTTTAAAGAGCGTGCCCCGGCCTGAGAGCCCCCGTACCCCCCCGGAAATCCCCCCAGCCCCCCCAGTAAACTGTAACGGGAAATATAGCGGCCTTGGCCGTGCTTATTTGCCCAAAGGTGTCGGTGGTGAGTTGGACTTTTCCAGACCCCAGTTTGCGGGGACAAGCCCCTTAAAATTTTTTAAGATGCCCAGTGGGGGCCCCGGGCCCGGGGCGGCTTTTCTGGAAAGAAATCCCTTGCTGGGGCATTGGTATTGGGGGCAAGTGGGGCCAGGGACGTGGGGGAAAAACCCATTGGGGTCACCAAGGGAAAAGGGGAACATTTCCAAGGCCAAAACCCTGGCAATCCCGGACTTTAGGTTTTTGGTTTGGGTGGTTTTGGGGGTTAAAGTGTTTTTCTTTTCCCCAAAACCCTGGAAGACAAAAAGGCTGGCTGGGGGGATGGCCGCTGTACGGGGGTTGCAGGTCGTCAAACTGGGGGGAAGGAAAAAGGGGGGGTTAGGATGGGTCTTGGTGGTGTTGGGTGGTCCCGGGGAGGGTGGGGGGCTGAAGCGGAGGTGATCCCTGATCAGGGACTCTGGAGCCCATGGGCAGCTGGGGGAACGTTTGGTGGTGGGGGGGGAGGAGGCGGAGACAGGGGGGGTTTTGTGACAGTGGTTGGGGGGCCCGGGTGGGTTGGGGCCTTTTTTGGGCCCAAAAGTTTTCCCCCCTTTTCCCAACTCATCCCTTTTCCTGAATGTGATAGACAGGGTTGGTGGGGGTTTAAACCCACTTAAGGTTCTTCCCTTTTAAAATTTTTGGGGTTTACGGCAAAGGCGGCATATGACATGCTGGGGGGAATTTCAGGGGGCTTGCTCAAAGAAGGCCAGGGCTTTGAGAGGTCCTGGCCTTTTTTGGAGGGGCGATAAGCGGGGGAGGGGGGGTTTGCGCTGCCCGGGGGTGGGGTTTTTCATTTCAGGGCTTTTTGGGGGCCCGCCCTTCCCTTTTTGGGGCGGGCCCCGTATTGCCCACTACCCCATCGTCTTCCCCTCGTAAAAATGATGAAGCGCCGCAAGAAATTCTGGGGGAAAAAGACCAGGAGGGGACCCGAAATGTGGGTCATTTCATCATTTTTATCAAAAGGTGACTTGGGGCCCTGATTTTTCTGCATCCAGAAGTGGGGGCTAAAAGCAAAGGGGCACTGCAAGGCGTTCCCGGGCCCGCCGGGATTTTTGCCGTTTTGACCGGCTTCCTTCACCCCCTCGGAGGGGCATCAGAAAATTGGGCGTGGGGAAAGAGAAAAATTACCCTTTTTGGCCCCCTTTTTTATTTTTAAACATCCCTTTCTGAAAAAACCCCGCATTTTGTCCTCAAAGAGGTCTTCGAAAATGGATTTTTCCACAGTGGGGGGTTTAACCAGAGTTGACTTTTTGGGCCCTGTTTCATGGTTGGAAAAGTTGCTGATGTGTTTGATGACGAATTTGTGGCTGTGCTCCCGGGAGAGGAGGTAAAAATGTAAAAGCAGGTTGCTTTAAAACCAAAGGGAAGGGGCCCAGTTTTTGGCGACGATGTTTTGTTACTTAGATTTTCAGGGGCCCTGACCCAGCGATGACAGGCCTGACGGTCCTGCAAATGTGATCCCCTGGCCCTGGTGTTTTTTCCGCGCAAAGGAAAGGGGCACCTTCTCTGACCTTACCTCCATTTTGCTACCCCCCTTTTTTGCTCGCTTTCCACCCGCATTTTTGCTCCATGTTCGAAATATAAAAAATTTTAGAAAAGGTTTTGGGAATTTGTTTTTTGGAAAAATTCTTATTAAAAGACAGCTAAACACAAATTTTTCTCAAATCCCCCTAATCAAAACAAAAATTTTCTGGATTCAAATTTAAAATGCAAGGTGTCTATCAAAAAATCTGGATGAGCAAAAGTCCAAAAAACACGTAAAGTTATGTTTTATATAAAAAAACGGTATTTTTTGCACCCTTTCAATTCCCCCTGTGGTGAATATAGAATTTTGGGGTTTTAAAAATTTACGTAGTTTTCTGCGTCAATGAACCGTGCTGGGTGGCAAAATTTAAAAAAAACGTTAAAAGGTTTTGTTTTGAATTTTAAAAAACTATTTTTTGCAACCCTTTTAATTCACTGTGGTAATTTTAGAATTGCTGTTTTAAGATTTTTCGTAGATGCTGCGTCAATGAAAAGTTTTCTGGGTGCGCAAAAGTCAAAAAACACGTAAATGTTTTGTTTTTGATATAATAAAAAGGGTTTTTTTTGCACCTTTCAATTCCCTGTGGTGAAAATTGAATTGCTGTTTTAAGGGTTTACGTAGATGCGCGTCAATAAACGGGATGGGGGGCGCCCAAAAATCAAAAAAAAACGTAACTGTTTTGTTTTTTATATAATATTAAAATGTTTTTTTTTTGCACCTTTCCCTTTTACCCGTGGTGAAAAATAGAAATTTCTGTTTTAGATTTACGTAGATGCTGCGTCAATGAAAAAGTTTCTTTGGGGGCGCAAAAGGGCAAAAAAAACGTAAAATGTTATGTTTTTAATAAATTTTTTAAAATGAAATTTTTTGACCTTTCCCAAATTTACCCGTGGTGAATAAAAATTGCTGTTTTAAGATTTAGTAAAAATGCTTTTCGTCAAAAGAACAGTGTGGGGTGCGCAAAAGGGCAAAAAAACAGTAACTGTTTAGTTTTTATAAATTAAAAATTATTTTTTGCACCTTTCAATTCACCTGTGGTGAAAAAAGAAATTTCTGTTTTAAGATTTACGTGATGCTGCGTCCCAAAGAAAAAGTGGTGGGGGCGCAAAAATCAAAAAAAAAAAGAAAAAATTTTTGTTTTGATATAATAAACGGTATTTTTTTCACCTTTCAATTCACCTGTGGTGAATATAGAATTGCTGTTTTAAAATTTACTGGGTTTCTGCGTCAATGAACAGTGTGGGTGGCAAAAGTAAAAAAACGTAAAATGGGGTTTTGTTTTTATATAATAAAACTGTATTTTTTTAAACCCTTTTAATTCACCTGTGGTGAATATAGAATTGCTGGTTTTTTAAAATTTTTCGTAGATGGGGTGGTCAATGAAAAGGGGGGGGTGCGCAAAAAATCAAAAAAAAAACTTTTAAATGTGATGTTTTCGTACGATACACGGTTTTGTTTTGGAACAAAAACCTGGGGCTGAAATACAAGATTGTGGTTTTGGGAATTTAAGTGCAAGGTGGAAAAATTTTCAACCAAATCACAGGTGTAAAAGGGTAAAATTTTAAAACTATCTGAAATGTATACCCGTAATTAAAAGTGGAGTTTTGCAGCTAACAAAGAGACCTGCGTTACTTGAAATTAGTTTATTTCCCTTTTAAAATTCAGGCTGCCCAAATACCCGGAAAAAAATTTTAATAGCAAAAAATGTTAATAATAAAAATATTTCCCCTACAATGTCTACACTAAGTCTTGGTGAATTTATCAGTGTTCTTTTTAGATAGAGCTTTTTTTGGGGTTCGCCCGCGGGGGCCCCCCCCCCCCCCCCCCCTCCCACCGCCCTGAATTTACAGTGGTAGATTCTGCTTTAAAAAATTTTTGCTAAAAAACATTAAAATGTTCAAAAACCCTCCTTTTAACTAAATTGGGGAAAGGGTCACAGTAATAGTAGAGGTTTTTTCTGTGCAGAAATAGGGCTAATTTCGCTGAGTGTTTTGGCCCAAAAGGGCCCGAAACGGTCCCATCCCTTTTGAGGAACCCCTGAGAGAATGAGGGGTGAAACAGGAAACGCTTTTTTTATGTTTTAAAAAGGAGGTTTATGTGATTTTTCCAGGGCCAAACGCAAACCCTACACATCCCAGTCATGACGTGCACACAATTCACCCCCCGCTCTATTCTTAAACTGATTTTTGGCCGCCAAAATTACAGGAAGCGCCCAAAAAGGGGGCGATCCCTTTAAAAGGGTGATGCCGTTTTAACCTTAATTATGCCAAGGGTCTGGAATTTCGTCACCATAAAAAACCTTTCCGATTTCAACTTTGTCGATTTTTAAAAAAACGCTCAACACTACCTAAAAAAGATAGGGGTTTAAAATTTCCCTCCCTTTCCCAAAACACCTACAAACCCCTGCAGGGGATTGCCTTCCCTGGGAGAAAAAAACCTTTGGTCTGAAACTACATGTTCTAGGAAAGGGGGGGATGGGGAAAACTGTCAAAGTTTTCATTTTCCAGTTTAAATATGAGATTGGTTTTTCTCGATAGCTTGCAAGACATAATGGACATGTCTTTAGCAGCTCTCAGAAGTCAGGGAAGGGAAAAAAACCAGGTTTTTTGTTTAAAAAAAAACTTTCTACACAGATTAAAGGGCAATAAAGGAAAATGTTGGGCAATTCTTGGAAGATCCCAAAAAATTACAAAATAGCCCAAAGTGCCCGGGCGCCTTTTGCTCAGTTTTCATTCATCGCCTTTCTAGATTAGAATCAATTTGGTGGTCCTTCTGATGAAACAAGACGTTCTATAACATTTGGACCAGATAATTGTGGTAATTTTACTGGTACATTTAGCACCCAGGTCATAGACTTCTGGTAAGGGTATAATAGTGGGATTCATGGCCTGAGCAACGTGACATAAAGCCTACTTGGCAGTGAATCCCCTGGGGTACAACAAATTTTATGTGGGGCTTAGCTGAGGAATTACGTTTTAGGAATACTCTGGTTTTTATTCTTTAAGTTTTGGTTGATTTGTAAGTTTCGGTGGGAAAACCCAAAAAAAAACAGTTTTAAAAGGGGTTGTCTCCCCCAGAGTTTAAAAGGATGCTGAATGAAATACTCCGTCACTTCCTTGGGGGGTGAATGTAAAATTTGCATACGTTCCCGGGGTATTCAAATCTGTGTTTTCAGTTGCTAATTTTTGGTTCCCGATTAGCTCAGGCTTTCCTGAAAAATACAAAAAGGACTTTTTTTTCCCCCCATCCCTCAAACAAAAAACCCTTTTTTAGAGCGTTTACTTTGTAAATCAAAAATGTTTTTCTACTGCCGCACAGAGGCTGTGAGACCTGGGGTGGGTGGGATCATGCTATCACATAGGGAAAAAACAGGGGGGGAGGCTGTACACAGGTCGGTTTTTTAGGGAACTGAAATAGCCAGGGGAGGTGATTAATTTACTTGTATTCTTAAAAAAAAAAACAGAGGGGAAAAAACAATTTTATTTGGAAAATGTTTTTTTTTTTTTTTGTTCCCCACAATTTTAAAGCTATTCTTTTTAGCGAGGGCAACCCCCTTTTGGGGCCAAGGTATTCCATGACATTCAAATACACCTTGATTTTAATTCATATCTTTTTATCAGAATTAAAAAAATTAGTCCATAAATTAAAATATATTGATTAAAGGCTAAAAAATACATTTACATTGTAAAGTTCTGTGGAATATGTGATATAAATAAAAGTGATTATTATTTAAAAAAACAACTTACCTGCATTATTCTTTTCAAAGTTAAGTTTTATGGATCCAAAATCCTTTATAGAATTTTTGGAAAGTAGCTTTAAAAAAAATAAATAAAAAAATTCAGTGACATAATACATTAAATATAAACTTTTATTCTGAAGATATAATGTTATGGCCTTAAACAGAGTTGAACAATTAAAGAACAAATAATACAGTAATTCCTACCCCAACTCTTCGTTAGCCTTTTGGGAATTTCTTTTAAGGCGTTTTCTCACCACAATGATTAGCTTTTAAGATGTCCAGAAAGGCAAGTGAAAACTATTACCAAATACTTTGCTGTTTTGGTTTTCCTTTGTGCACACTAGTTTTTATTGGTTACGGACCACCTCTCTCCACCTTTCCTTGCTCTCTTATCTAATTGATCTAAGCTGTCATCAATCACTTAGTCCAACCATGGTGAGTCACTCCCTACTGAGACTTATCTCTAGCACAGGAGCTTTGTTTACCTAAGGTAATGAGAAGTCTTAGGGCAACATGAATATACGGGGCTGCACCAGTATTCTGGTGTCCTTTCAACCCAAAAACTGTTGGAGCCCTGTTCTCTAGATATATGAGCAGGCGCACTCCAAAATTAGGCGTATTTTGCAGGGCCCGCGACACTTTTTAATGTGCCCAAGATGTGGGGGCATTCTAGGGGTGTGTCACACCACAACCATATGATTCTACACATTTATGACTGGAGGACGGCAAAAATAGGCTCATTACTGTTAGACCAAGTTGAAAGTGGTCTACCTGAGCCTGAGTTGTCATAATGGAACTACATTGTACCTGTTTGTATGACGCACAGTAGAACAGGTTCATACATTTTGGCGCATTCTACACTGTTTTAAAGCTATTTAGAATGGTCCTTTATGTGCCTAGATCATACATGCCACCCTTCGGCTATGTTCACACGGATTATTTGCGGGGCGAAACTACGCCCCGCAATTACGCCGTGTGGACGGGGGCGGGGCGGGAGCGGGGGGCCGACCCATAGACTATCATTACTAGCGGCGCGTATATCAGTGCAGAGCATAGCGATACTGGCTGGCTGTGTGGGAGGCATTGAGTCGCTCAGAAAGGGAACATCTCTCCTTGAGGAGAGCACTGAACGAATGGCTTGTAGAGTTATGTATTGCTTTTTCGCCCTCTACTAAGCATCTGCATATCACAAGGCATTATGGGAAAGGGGCTAAGAAGCCCAAAGCGCCCTCTGTTGGATGTTCGGTGCTCTCCTCAAGGAGAGATGTTCCCTTTCTGAGCCACTCAATGCCTCCTACACAGCTAGCCAGTATCGCTCTGCTCTGCACTGATGAGGGACAAAAATACCGAAACAGCGTTGTCTGCAGATGAGCGATACTGGCTTGGCTAAAATCCTTTTTGCTTTCTCAAGACTTGGTGGGTCAAAAGCAAACTGAGGATTTGTTAAATCCAACAGTGTGTACTTTGGGCTTCTCAGCCCCTTTCCCATAATGCCTTGTGATATGCAGATGCTTAGTAGAGGGCGAAAAGGCAATGCATAACTCTACAAGCCATTCGTTCGGTGCTCTCTTCAAGGAGAGTTGATACTTCTAGTGAAATTGTTAATAGTGGACCACCACTGATTTCGAGAACAACCAGAAAGGTCATGATTATATGGTATAAAACTATTAGGTTATACTAAAAACATTTTGCTATTCAAGTCTGCAAAATAAACTTCTTTATAAGAAAAAAAATTGTCTCTGTTATATAGTATCTCACAAAAGTGAGTACACCCCTCACAGTTTTGTAAATATTGTATTTATATACTATATCTTTACATGGGTCAATACTGAAGATATGATACTTTAATACAATGTAAAGTAGTCAGTGTACAGCTTATATAAAAGTGTAAATGTGGTGTGCCCTGAACATAACTCAACACACAGCCAACAACGCCTAAACCACTCGCAACAAAAGTGAGTACACCCCTAAATGTAAAAGGATAAATTTTGGCCAAAATGTCAATATTTTGTATGGCCACCATTATTTTCCAACACTGCCTTAACTCTCTTGGGCATGGTATTCACTAGAGCTTCACAAGTTGCCACTGGAATCCTCTTTCAGTCCCCCATGATGACATCACAAAGCTGGTGGATGTTAGAGACCTTGCACTCTTCCATCTTCATTTGAGGATGCCCCACAGATGCTCAACAGGGTTTAGGTCGGGAGACAAACTTGGCCAGTCCAGCACCTTTACCCTCATTTTCTTTAGTAAGGCAGTGGTCCTCTTGGAGTTGTGTTTGGAGTCATTATCATGTTGGGATACTGTCCGACAGCCCAGTTTCTGAAGGGAGGGGATTATGCTCCGCTTCAGTATGTCACAGTTCATATTTTTCATTAATGATTACCCTAATGAACTGTAGCTCCCCACAGCCTGCAGCACTCATGCAGCCCCAAACCATGACACTCCCACCACCATGCTTGGCTGTAGCGAAGACACACTTGTCTTTATACTCCTCACTAGGTTGCCGCCACACATGCTTGACACCACCTAGTCTCATCAGACCACAGGACATGGTTCCGTTAATCCATTTCCTTATTCTGATCATCTTCAGCAAACTGTTTGCAGACTTTCTTGTGCATCATCTTTAGAAGAGGCTTCCTTCTGGGCCAACAGCCATGCAGACCAATTTGAAGTGTGTGGTATATGGTCTGAGTACGGACAAGCTGACCCCCCAAACCTTCAACTTCTGCTGCAATGGTGATAACACTCAGATGTTTATTTTGAAAAGACAATCTCGGGATATGACACTGAGCATGTGCACTCAATTTCTTTGGTAGACCATGGCAAAGCCTGTTCTGAGTGGAACCTGTATTGTTAAGCCACTTTATGGTTTTGGCCACCATGCTGCAGCTCAGTTTCAAGGTGTTGGCAATGTACTTATAGCCTAGGCTATAATATAATATCTTTGTGTACAGCAACAATTCTTTTTTCAGATCCTCAGAAAGTTCTTCGCTATGAGGTGCAATGTTGAAATTCCAGTGATCAGTATGAAACTCTAACAAGTCACATGACACCATATAGGGAAAATTGGAAATTTAATCACAATTTGGCCATTTCTGATGGCTGTGTGTTGAGTTATTTTGAGGGCACACCAAATTTACACTGTTTATACAAGCTATATCTTCAGTGTTGTTCCATGAAAAGATATAACACAATATTTACAAAAATGTGATGGGTGTATTCACTTTTATGAGATACTGTAGGTGGCTATCTTGCAAATTAATTTTTATACCTTTAAAGAGCTTTAAAACATCATGGTTAAAAAAGGATATGGCCTGGATGGCCTGGTTGGTGGATTAGAGAGGATGTGGATGAGGGGAAGTGGTTTGGGTAAATTATAGAATATGATTCTAGCCAGAAGCATTTATCTGAAAATGACACTCTTTCTGAGTTGTTGCTCTGTGTCAGTTTAGAGTAGGATTCTGGTTGGAAGTGGGAGATTCCTGTGTAGTTGCTCTTTAGAAAGTCCTAATTTCCATTGCAAACTCTGGCAACTCTAAACTCTTTCCAGGCTGAAAAAGTATTTTAGGTTTATCTATGAATATGTATGCAAGCCAAGGTTTCTAATATTTTATATAACTATTATCTAGTACCTATAAATGTTTTATCATCTTTTATGTGTATAGTAAAGTGATTGTTGATAAATATATACATATAGAACTAACTATTAAAAGAATATTCAGGAGCTTAAGTTCAGTCTAAAGCAATAATGGAGGTATATCTTATCTTAGTGTGATATAGGAAACTACACTGACTTAAAAGACACCTGGGTATCTTAAAACAATATAATTAAAAACCATGTTGGACTGTTTATCAACAACTGTGCTGAACTTTAGATTCGGGTCAAAGTCAGTTAGAATTGACCCTAATCGAGTTTTGAATAAAAAATAGAATCAACATCATACCTTTTATTCACCCAAGCAGCAACGTTTCAGTTCTTAACAGAGCCTTTCTCAGCTGGTTCTCCACTGGTTCCTAGGACTTCTCCTCAGGGCCAAAGCCCTTCCAGTTAATCATATAGCACAGCTTGCCTCCGCATGCAAAAATCCTTATTAGTCTCCGGTGCTTTTTTTAATGATTTTTTAAATTTAATTTTGGGGTCAGAGTTAGTTCAGTTATTGCTAGGATGACACCCAAATGTGCCCCATATTGCCCCATTGTGTCCTAGATGTGTCCCAGATATGTAGTGGTGTTTAAATGCAGTTTAGAGAAATTCGGCTGCTGCAGGTGCTTTGAAGAGGCCAGAAAAAAACATGTACAATTTTTCCCCTACAGAGTTTAAGGGGTTTCAGGTATGGGACATCCTGAACTCAAATATTGGGCAAATTCAGCTGAACTGCTTTTAAACTGAACAGAGAGCCATTCAAGTGTGAGGGTTAATGCTAATATGTGTACATGTGTGCATCAATAAGCTAAAGTTTGTTTATAAGAAAATACCAAGCTTTCCTCCTTATAAGACCATACAGATATCCATATATCCATTTGAGGACGATGACTGTGCAGTATTGAGGCAGTCAAGATAACAGCGATTCCACATACACATCCTGTCAACAAGCAACTGAGTTTCGACTACATGTCCTAAGAAGCATTGGCTGATACAACCAGAAACTTCATCTGCCCGGCAACTACTTTGAACCAATAAAGAACTTTATGCTCAACCCCTCCCTATGGACTGTCCCACTGCGCATGCGCCCACGCCCCTTTTTCTACTCGCATAAATATGTGTGCCGCGCTGAATAAAGTAGGTAGTGCATGGATAAGATTGAACCAGAACAACGTGTCTGACTCTTTCTTTCATTGGCCGGCCCGTGCACTCAGACATTGATTTGGAGTACCGGAGTGGGAACAGGAGACCCCTTGTCGCTTTACGACCCCGACACAAGTAATACTACTCACAAGATAATGTAGATAGAGGTGACTGGCTTCCTTCAGCTCAGTGTGTTGAATTATATATTCAACTAGGAACTTCTGATGCCCTTCACATGGAAGAACTCTGTTTACAGGGTGGAGCTTCAAAAAGCTCTGGCTCCGTGAGTAGAACTGGACAATATTCAAGGAGGCTGCACCATAACCAGGCCTGATGTCACCAGGAATATGTGGTTCAATGTCCAGGTTTGTTGTAGCCTAAAAAAATTATTGTAAAGTCTTAAAAGATAAAGTTATTGACGTATTGAAGCATAATTAATGTCTATAGTTGTGAATGTCTCACGGCTAAAAGATGAATGTTTTAGGACTGAGATACGCTCTCTCACAATTTTTTTTAATTACTAGGAGGAATGGCTCTCAACACAATACCTAAGGAATGTCAAGTTCCGATCCTCCTTGTAATCGAAATGGACATACAGCGGAGCAGACATCCTGAGTATGTACCTACAAATGCTGTACAACCATTTTGGGATGTCAGAGGAAACAGGAGAACTTGGAAGAAATCCACACAAACACAAGAGGAAAATACACACTGCATGCAGTTGTTACCCATGGTTAACCTCAAACAAAAGACTCCAGCCCTGAATAATACAAATGTACATGATTGGGCGTTGCTAAAAAATAATGCCTATTAGTACTATAGCATCAAAAAATATATGATATATCACTATTATGTATGCGTGTTTTGGTATTATGTCCAACCATTTACATGTCCATAAAATAGCTGTGCATTTCACTACTGAACTGGTATCTCTGTCAGGGCAAATACAATAGACAAACCTACTATTGTACAATTGGTGCCAGGAAAATCCTTATCTGATGTTGATCAATAGTAATGAAGACTGGAAGTTTGTCATGGATAGGTGGTGGATCCTCCATGTCAGTCACAAGTTTGGCATAGGCCATCCTGAGAAACTAAGTACTAGGAGCCCTGTGTCTGCACCTTCAACCCCTGCAAGAAGGCTTGGACTTAGTTGTAGGAAACTCCCTGGTCGCTCTACACAGTTACTTAAGGTGGTGGCTGGCATGCTGACAAAGTACAAAGGGGACAGGCAGAAGTAAGGTCAGGTCACAGGCAGAAGTTCAGGGTAGGCAGAGTTCAATCGTAAACAGGAGACTGACAAGTCATATGTCAGTACCAGAATTCAGAAACAGAACAGCTACTAAACACATTAAAACACACAAACAATCTGGCATTAAGCTGGGGGTAGTGTTCCTTTAAATATCCGCAGGTGGCAGTAGATAGGTACAGGGAGGTTAGGAGGCTAGTTGGGTCTTTTAAATTGGCACATACAGCAGAAGTGGAGGAGACACGGTGAGAGAGAGCGGGTAGTAGATGCTGCCTGAAGTGACCGCAAGGTACTTGAGTACATCTTCGCCTCAATATACAAGTAGTGGCACGGCACCTGACAGTACCCTCCATTTTAAGGCCCCCCATCTTCAGAGTCTGACATTTATGAAACTTGCAAATGAGTTCAGGTGCATTCATGTTCTTTTCTGGTCCCCAAGACCTCTCCTCAGAACAAGCCTCTGCAGAGGAGTTATTAGAATAATTTTTGAGGAACAAAAGTTTGAGGACTTTTGGTCCTCAAAAGTTTTAGGAGAGTCACATGGAATGCATTTGGAATGCACAGGGGGGCAAGTAGTCCCAGCCTGTAGCAAACATGATAAATTTATTGGATAACAGAAGAGACTAAGGAACCAAGGAGCCAGTTTAGGATATGGCACTCTCAAATGGATGAGTGTCTCCTGGGAAGAAGACAGGTGGAGATCTTCCGTAATAGGCAGCGTGTAATAGGGTGTGCGTCTTCCCAAATGCGTCAGAAATCTTGGAACTGAGAACTTACAACCAGAACTACAGAGGAAGTAGTAAGGGACAGAGGAAGCAGAGGATTAAGTGTAAATATGATGTGGAAGGGGGACATTCCCGTAGATTCTCCATCATGATTGTTATATACAAATTCTGCAGACTCATGCATTCATCTTAATGTGCTCTAACAAAACTCCATAGACAGTTGCCTACTATCTGGGTGACACACTCTACTTGACTGTTAAACTGTGGGTGGTATGCAAAGTGCAAAGGAGACGTTAACTTAATCTCATCTGGCCACACAGAACTTGCCAAAGCCTGGATATAAATTGGACTCCCCAATCAGACACAATATGAGAAGGTAGTCCATACAGGTGGAAGATGTGTTTAACGAAGAGGTTAGTTAATTGAACTGCAGATGGTAAACCAGACAATGAGTGGAAATGAGGCATCCTCGAAAAAAAGCAAACCGTGACCCAGACCACTGTACATTCTGCGGAGGTCAGGAGGTCTGTGGTGAAGTCCATGGCAATAGGTATGCAGGGGGTTTCTGGTAAAAGCAGAGGTTGTAGAAGACCAGCAGCAATCTATCTGGGAACCTTGTTGCGGGCACACACAGAACAGACAGAAACAAAATCTTTGGCGTCTTGAGACAGAGTAGGCTACCAATAGACGCAAAGACTTTCGAACCACGTAGTGACCTGCCTTCAAAGAAGAATGCCCCCAGAACATAACTTTCTTCCTCAAGACAGGACAAATAAAGGTCTTTCCAGGAGGTATTTCCATTGGTCGGATGGGAGCAGCGAAATTAAGATGTTCAGGATCTATGATGTGCTTAAGCTTGTGAATCAAATTGAAAACATCCGAGGACTGAGACAATGTGTCGGCTTTGACATTCTTCACAGCAGGCTTAAAATGCAAGGAAAAATTAAAGCATAGGGAGCAAAGGGTCCGTTGAGGATTTAGCCATTAAGTGGTCTGAAGATAGAGCAGGTTCTAGTGATCTGTAAAAACAACGGCATATGAGCTGCATTGTGATTCATGACACAGCTAAACTGTGGAATATATACGATATATACAGACTGGTTACAAGGCAATTATGGAAGACAAAGGTAGGGAAACAAGATATTTTATACACTGGAAACAGACAGAGAAACATGGTATACATGATGTAACAAACATTTAAATTAAGCGGCTGCAGTTTATGGTCTATGCAGAAATGAGTGTCCTGCAGAAATGAAAGAACTCATCAAAGAAAAATATATAAACAAGACTAGAGAAAGACTGTTATCTAAAGGAGAATGGTGTAGAGTGATGGAAATGTTTTCACTAAATGTTATCACTACAGAGTGTGCTGGCTGACTAATCACTGCTCTTATCAGACATATGCTGTTCCTTTGGCATCAATGCTGAGGCTTAGGACCACTGAGACAAGTACATACACTGGTCATGCGTGGACTCATTGTAAATAAAGGCTGGAGCCACTGTCGGAGCCTTTAGATCCCCAAGGGATTAAAGAGGGAAATACAGGGTTTTTTGTGTATTTTTACTCCATTGATTTATATTTTTACTTTTTAACTTTCATTTTATAAGGCTATGTCTACACTGCATACATATTTGATCGGCTTTCCGGCAGATTCAGTATTTAGAATCCACCGAAAATCTGACTGTTGCTAGTACTGTATAGACCTCAATAGAAAATCCGAGCTGTAGTCTACACAGCATGCATTTTATACTGAGCCACCATCCCTCTGGATTCCCGTCAAATTCTCATAGCCCCCAATGTACAGGTTAGATGTGAAATTCAAAAACCAACCGCAGTTTTTAGTGCAAACCCGCACCAACAACCAATGTCCAGCGATGTTATAATGCTGTCAGATTTTGGACAGCATTTTAGCATTGCTATGTAGACTTAGCCTAAGTTGTGCATCCCTGGTTTGACACACTGTTTTGTTTTTTTTACAAAAAGCCACCTCAGTATTTTTCCAATCTTTTCTTCAAAATTTTCATTCCTATTAAGCCCATTGATTTGGCTTAAAAACCTAGAGGTTTTTTTTTTTTTAAGTGTGTGAAATCTTTAGTACTTAGTGCTGTAAGTACATTTTGAATCATACCTTTAAGTATATGCTGTCTCTCCAGTTGGTGGTATTTAGTATAAAGGTTGCTTGACCATTTTCATCTGTCACTAAGTTCTCATTGACTAAATCAGATCTGGTATGGAGAAAAACTGTTATTCTAGGTACTGTATTACCATCAGTATCTTCCACTTTAATCAGAAAAAAAATCATAAAATCATATAATTAAATATATATGCAATGTATAATCTCCATCAGAATAGAATACAGGGGATCCTATAAAACTTACAAGTCCAGTGTATGGTATACCAAGCTTGTAGTTCCTGTCAGCATTAACAAATGAGAGTTTATTGATGACAGTAGATATAGTAGTTTGACTGGATGTTGATAGCTGCACCCCTAAAAAGAAATGAAAAATAAGGAAATACAAAAATTTGAAATATTCTTCCACCTTAAAGGGACTGTGAAGTTAATAAAACTCATTTTTTACACCCTATTCGGGAATTTTGAGGTACTGGAGGAAGGTCCTCATCACTTTGCCAAAGAGGACATCAGCCAGAAAAAGTGTCCCTTATTGGAGGACCTGCCTTGTGCTGCATTACACAGACAACCCATGGATTTGAATGGACACTGTGTAATACTTAATTTCCTCTGCAACGGCACTGCAGGGAAATAAAATACAACCAGGTTTTCCCATAGATAACAACTGAATGCCAGAAATTCCTGCATCAGAAAAGTGTGGTCTTTTTTTCTTATCAAGGGATCATTCTATCAAGCAAGGATCATCCAAATCGGACAACTCTTCAACATACCACAGAACTGCGGAGAGTACAAACATGTTGGATAAAAGATCCTAATAACTTATCAAATTACATCTATAATGATAATATAATTAACCAAACAAAACCAAAAAAATACTCTGCAATAAGTTGTGAAATACAAAAGATCAGATACCGTATGATATTTCATCCTGTGGTAAATTAAACATCCCCTACATTTATCGTTGCATAAAGGCCAGGCCTACATAGAAACTTACTGTATTGTTACTTATTAATATTAAGTGTTGAGTGACAACTTCAGTTCAGGACTTCATAAAACTGAATTTATTCCTTTAGACTGTTTCTGGAGCTCAAATGGTAGAATTAGGCTTAAGTGCTACAAAATTACTCGCACCTATTGCTTAGGGTGCTTTCACATGGTGCGGTTTTGGTACTGCAATTAAACTCCCTTTATTACCCGCAAGCTTCTTTCAGTTATGTAAACTGTTTGGAAAGTGAGTAATCGATTAGGCCACGTCCCCACGGCACAGGACAAATACCGGTCGGTTTATCCGGCCGTGCACACATAGACATGTTCATATTCTGCCCGAAAACCAGACGGAAGAATGAACATGTTCTATGTTTTTCGGACCGCCGGGTGGAAAATCCGTGCAGTGGGGACTGCGGTGCTGGTTTTCCATAGAGGTCCATTTTAAAGTTTGTCAGCTGGTTTGCAGACGGTGTTCAAAACCGAAAACTGTCTGTAAAACCGGCTGAAAACCCGTGCCGTGGGGACAAGGCCTTACTGTGTTTGTGATTCGCAAGACCTCAAACACAGTAATTGATTACTCACTTGAAACACAGTTCCAAACAATTTAGATAACTGAAAGAAGCTGGCTGATAATAAAGGTAATTTAATTGCAGCGCAGTTAAAACTGCACCAAAACTGCACCGTGTTAAAAGCACCCTCATACGAAAGCCATACATTTATAATCAGTGGTTCCAGGTTAGTTGCAAGTAATTAGAATTCTTGAAGACAAGTTCACTTGAAGTGGTCGCATTGTACCCAAAGTGCAGCCACATACAAGTCAATGCAGTTTTCAAATTATCTTTACCTACAAGTAATTTGTCTAGTAAGAATGTAATCTGATACTTTTCTATGTTTTGCATTAACAATTTGTTTGAAAATTGCGCCCACATCATGGGGGAGTTATTTTTAGCTGCGTGCAGCCTACCGCTACATAAGGCCTTAACCTGATCAAAGTCGAAGTGGATCTTTGACGAATCGAGTTGTTGCAGAAACTTCTGCAATAAAAATTCTGATTCATTCTGAATCTGAATAAGGGTGCTTTGGAGGCAAGCAAATGGATTTCTGTGTGCCCTGTTCCAATAAATTGTAAGTTCTGTAACATATGTAGTATATAGGAATTTACCTATACACCTCAAACCAATGGGATAAGGCTAGAACTAAACTTCAGTTCTCTCTCTATGAAAATTTACTTTTAAATCACTATCAATGGAATGCATTAAGTAGCTGAAGAAATAAAAAATGTCTCCATGCAGGTGAGTCACTAATAATTTCTTTTATTTTTGACCCACAAAAACAAACAAGCCCTCCTTTGGCTATAAAGAGGGGTAAAAAATAATATATTCTTGGAAACGGGGGATAAAGAAATGAAAACACAGTGGCCAATATTAGCTGTATCAGGCATAGGTTGAGGGATATTTCCATCTCATCAATTAGCTTTAAACATGTAGGCAAAAGTAAATAAAGACTATTAACAAATATATTACTGTTTCAATTTTGCTTCATGTCAGAGCTAGAGCAGTTCTTATCTCCTGCTTCTTTACAGGTGTTTCCATAAGTTAGCAACCATTTCTTTGCTGGGGTGGTGACATCACTCCCTGCTTTGTCTTATCGGCAGGACAAAGCTTTTTTCTCAGTCTCTGATCTCATCTTTCTACTGAGAAAAAGTCAACCCTCAAGACCAGCGAAAAGCTTTTTGCCATTCTGCCAGATTTGCAGATCATATGTCTGAATATTGACATTAAAGACAGAGTCACTCAACAGCTAAAAGTGTGTCTTGGAAGCATGTAAGTTTTTCTCTATCACTAGAAGCTACCAGCTAGGAGAAGTAGCTAGCAGAGCTGAAATGTCAGCCACTGCTGTAAACCCACCCACAACCTGCACAGGAAGTTAGCTAGATGCATATAGATGGGATAACCCCTGTAGGTAGTAGCTGTGTCTCTTTTTTGTTTAGTGTCAACAGTAATAGATCTGTAGAGAAATACTTCCAAGCTGATGTCAATGAAATCATTCAGCGTTACTAATAGATAAATAAAAAGCCTTACCGGTCCCTTCTTCTGTGACAGTAGCTGAACCCTTTAATTGAGGCACCAGACCAGTTTTGTTTAGTCTGAAGATCTCAGATTGGATCTCTATGGTCCTGATCTGCCAAGCTTTGTAAGAAATATGACAGAGAACTGTTACAATATAAATTGTATGTGTATGCCTTTTAAAAGTTTTTCATATTGTTTATTGCAACCCGGGCCAGGACAAGGCATTTTAACTCATAAGCAAATAGGGAAAATTACTTTTCCCCTTCCACAATCTTATGCACATCATCTTCCGTTACGCCCCTGCCCAGGTAGGAGAAATAGGGAAACAAACGCAGTTGCACATCTTTTTTTGGAGGTGCAATATTACATGTCACCTATATTTTGAGGGTCACAAGGATTTTGATTATTATTGTTTTTTTATTATTTGCTTTGTACCATCAATTTCTGAGATTCGTATTTTTTATATTTATCTGTCTATGGATCTCTATAATGGCTTGTATTTTGCAGAATGAAGTGTGAGTTTCATTGGTACAATTTTTGGATATCTGTGAATTTTTAATCACTTTTTATTCCAATTTTTTGTCTTTTTTGGAATCTGAACTACAAACACAATGGTTGGCTCCAGCGTGTATGTCTGTTGTAAAAATGGATCTGCTGGCTGATTTTCTGCATTTTTTATTGGTGTTCACCATGTAGGATACTAAAGGTTACTTTAAAAAAAGGCAGCCCTTTTACAGATGCTAAAATATCAATCTTTTTTTAAATTTTTTTGGGTAAAATGGAGAAAGGGAGAGTGTTTTAAAAATTTGATCCCTTAAATTTTTTTTCTTACCAATTTTGAAATTTTTTTTATTTTGAAATTTTTTAACAAAAAAGGGGGATTTTAATTGTTAAAAATCCCCCTGGATCAGGGGTTTTCTAGGGGCCCGGGCCAGAAGCCCGGGTTGATGGCTGTAGCTGACAGTTTGCATCGGCCATTTAGGGAGCAGGCCCAGCTCCTAAGCGTCACGCCTTCTACTAACAGGCAGAAGTAGGTGCTCTAGATGGTCACCTACCTCCGCCAAATCTGCCTTTCCCCCCCTTTGGACTATTTTTTTATTGTCTTTAATTTTAGCCTAGTAAGAGGGAAAAAAAGTTTAAAAATTTTTAAAAATATTTTTTCTTTTTTTAAGTAGGGTTTAAAGGGAAGGGAAAGTATCTTTAATCCCTTAACCCCTTTCCCACGGGAAACCCAATTTTCTGGCCTTTCTGACAGAGCTCCATTTTTGAAATCTGACATGTGTCACTTTTAGAGATGGGCGAAGTGATTCTAATGAAGGGGAAATTCTTTTTAGAATTTAAAAAAACTTCGGGTTTTGAACGAAATAGAATTTTTGGGTACTTTTGGGTGAACGAAGTTTGTTTTTATTGATAAAACTGCCAGCACATGGGGTTTAAAATGGGGGGAAAGCAAATCTGGGAGGAAAAAAAGGGCAAGCCGCATGAGATTTGCAGAGATGGGAAACCAATCAAGAACCGCGGGAAATTTTTGTGACGTCCCCCGCATATATAACCGGGGCCCGACCTGGAGTCATACCCCCCCCTCACGTTTCTGAACAGGGAAGGGGCTGTCGCCCGGGTGATTTTTTACGAAGAACCCGTTTTTTATACAGCGAATTTTTTTGAGGGGTTTTTGCCCGCCTTTTTCTCACAAAACTGCTTCTCTTAACATTTTAAATTTTTGATTTTTTTGGGGGAAATTTGGGATCTGAAGTCCAGTGTGCGCCACTCGCTCAATACATTTTTTGGCTATCTGTTTAAAAAGCCCCAAATTTAATATCCCCAAAGGGGGGTCTAAGGCCCGTTTTCCCGTTTTTATTCAATTTAAAGAAACGCGTTTTTACAATACAAATACCACTTTATTTTTGGGGGGCTCAAATTTTTTTGCGAATTTTAAACCCGGGGTTAATTAAGCGTTGTTTTTTTTGCGTGGGGACTCCAAAAAAAAAACCGTCTTTTTCACCCCAAAAAAACCAATTTTTTTCCCGAACCTAATTCAAAAGCGAAAATTAATTACAATTTTTTTTTCTTGTTGTGTAGTGTAGAAAAAAACCCCAACTGTAACACGTACAAAGCTAGTATTTTTGGGCTGCTCAATTTTTTGCGCAATTTTAAAACCCGGGGTTAATTAAAACGTTGTTTTTCTGCGTGTTTGGAAATCAAGAAACCGTCTTTTTTTTACAGCCCCAAAAAATTTAAAAAATTTTCCCGTAGCCCTTTAATTTACAAGCGAAGGGTTAATTTAAAAATTAAATTTTTTTTCTTTTTTAGTGTTAAAAAAACACGCAATTGTAACACGCTTCAAAATAGGTTTGTGGCTGTCAATTCTTTTGCGGGAAAAATTTCATTCCCGGGGGTTTGTTAGCGTTGTTTCTGCTGCTGTGGTGGGCTCAAAAAACCTTCTTTTTCCCGCCAAAATTTTCAAAATTTTTTGTACCCCTTATTCATAAGCAAAAGGGTTTAAATTTCAATTTTTTCTCTTGTTGCGTAGCGTAGAAAAAAAAACTTTTTTAACACCAAAAAAGCCCGTAGTTTGTTTAAAAGGGGCCCCAAAATTTTTTTGCGCAATTTTCATCCGGGGTTAATTAAAAATTTTTTTCTGCTGTGGTGACAAAAATAAAAAAGTCCCCTTTTTCCCCGCCAAAAATTTCAATTTTTTCCTGTACCATAATTCCCCAAACAAAAAGGGTTTAAATTTCAATTTTTTCTCTTGTTGTTTTTTAGCGAAAAAAACACCAATTAAAAAACCTTTCAAAACTAGTATTTGTGGTGCCAATTCTTTTTCGAATTTTTCATCCAGGGGGTTAATTAAGCGTTGTTTTTGTTTCTGTGGGGGACTCCAAGAACCGTTTTTTTTCACCACCCCCAAAAATACAATTTTCCCGTACCATAATTTTATAAGCAAAGGTTTAAATTTCAAAATTTTTTTTCTTGTTGGTTAGCGTAGGAAAAAAAACCGCCAAATTTTAACACGCTACAAAGCAGTATTTGTGGCTGCTCCAAATTTTTTTGCGCAATTTTTAAACCATGGGTTAATTAAGAGTTGTTTTTTTTGCTTTTGGGACAAAAAAAAACCGTCTTTTTCACCGCCAAAAAATTTCAATTTTTTCCTTACCATAATTCACAAAAAAAAGGTTTAATTTAAAATTTTTTCTCTTGTTGTGTAGCGTAGAAAAAACACGCAATTTATAACACTGTACTAAAGGCTAGTAGTTTGTGGTTTGCTCAATTTCTGTTGCGCAATTTACATCTGGAGTTAATTCAGCGTTTGTTTTGTGCTTGGTGGGACTCAAGAAAAACCGTCTTTTTCACCACCAAAAAAATACTATTTTCCTGTACCATAAATCTAAGCAAAGGTATTACAATTTTTACTCTTGTTGGAGTAGAGTAGAAACACGCAATTGTAACACGCTACAAAGATAAGTTGTTTGTGGCTGCTTCAATTATTTTGAGATATTTACATCCAGGGGTTAATTAGCATTGTTTTTGTGCTGTGGTGACAAAAATAAACCGTCGTTTTCACCGCAAAATAAATTACAATTTTCCCTTGACCATATTTCTACCAAGCAAAGGTTCTAATTACAATTTTTTCTCTTTGTATGTGTGTAGGTAGAAAACACGCAATTGTAAACACGCTTCAAAGCTAGTGTTTGTGGCTGCCTCAATTCTTTTGCGCCAAAATTACATCCAGGGGTTAATTAAGCGTTGTTCTGCATTTTTACTACAGTGAAAGGAAACTTTGTTTTTCACCGCCACAGAAGAAATTCTGTAGCATAATTCATATCCGAAGTTATTTATGCCTGTTTGTGCTTTTTATATTCAGTAAAAATACACAGTTTTTTAAACGGCAAATACAAGTAAATTTTTCATGCCCCCATTTTGGGAGCGCAATTTATATACCAAGGTTACCCAAGTTCTTAGTGGGATTCATTTGGAGTCAAGTACAGGGTGTGTATTTATCATATTACAGTCTCTCATCAAACAAGTCTGTTAATGTTTAAAACAAACAGTTTGTCAGACAGAGAATGTGGCTCTTCACTTGCAAGTGGCAGAGGCACACCAATATTCTGAAGCAGGCCCAGGGTCGCAGCACCGCAACGGGGGACGTCGCAGCAGGGGTCACATCGGTGAGGCCACAAACTGCGCTGTCTACTAGCGGGCCGTGTGTTGGTCCAGCAACCCATTGGTTCTTGATGGTGACTAGGTCATCCACTTCCTCCCAATGACATCTGACAAGAGTCGGTTGGGAACGTCAAGACACAACCTTAGTTGGCATGGCCGGGAGAGGGTCTGGGCCCTCACCTGTCCTCAACCCGCCTCTGTTCCCATTCCGGTTCCTAGCCAGAGATCTACTTGTGGTCTGGGCTCAGCGCCACTATATAGCGAAGGGGATGAACCAATTTGAGGAGGGCAGTCAGCAGCTTAATTGCCAGCGAAGAAATTGGGCCATATTCCCCTGCTTCTTGCAGTAGGCGGCAAAGATAGATGTTGGAGAGTGGCATGGAAGGTCTTGTTGTGAGGGGTCAGCCTCTGCTTTACCAAACCCGGTGATAGAGGACAGCAGTGACGATGAAACACAAATAGTGTATGATGTAGCCGACCGCATTGGGAGGGGTGAGCAAGGGCTTATCATCGTCAGGCGAAGAGGGCGGTGCAGCTTGCGCGTTTCCAGGCAGCTGCACAGCCAGCAAGTGGGTCTGTGGCCGTAGTAAGCAGGGATTAGCAGCAGGATGTGAGGTGAGAGCCAAGCGGCCAGGGGTAACAAAACCCGCTTCGCAGGGGTCCCAAGAAAGTCGCTGGCACAGGGGCTCAGCGACGAGCAGCGGCGAGAGTAGTAACTCAGTGCGGAAGCGGTTCGCGGTAAATCGATACTCGGCAGGTGTCGGCAGTTCTTTGCTAAGACACCGGAGGAGCCGAATATGGGTATATGTAGAATCTGTGGGGCAGAAAGTGGATGCGTGGCCAGGGAGCTAACATTGGCACCACGCCATGCGTCAAAACATGCAGCGTCACCTTCCAGGTGGCCTGGGAGAAACGTGGCTCAGATTGTGGTGGTCCATCCTGCCGCCCGCAGCAACAGTCCAGCGAGCAGCAGCGGCGCCAGTGGAATGAATGCCATTGCAGCCAGTCAAGGCTCCACACTCTTGCAGAAAAGGGGAGCTGTTTCTCTTTGACATCATCTCCCGATCCAGATGCTCCTGATCCTCGACTACTCATTGGCGCACAGCAGTCTGTTCAAGCGTGGCGATTGCCCAAGAGGAACAAACTGTGTGCGGTCTCCAACCATCCTAAGGTTTGAGAAGTCTGACCGTACTCCTGTCCAAGTTGTTGTGCTGAGTCCCTCCCTTTCCAATTGTGGGAATCGCACCGTTAGTGAAAAAATAATGGATTGTGCCGGCCGAGAGATGAAATGTAAGTTCCAAGCCGTAATTTCTTTTCAAAAAGGCAGTACCAGCACTTCATAAATATGTAGAACAGAGGGGGGGCCAGTCCTTGAGTTATGGTTTGTTCCAAGGTGCAGGGGCAGCGGGACGTCTGGAGCTGAAAACTACTTTGGGCCAGTAAAATTTCCCTTTGGGCCCACTGGGTGAATGTGTTCCGGCCCAGGCACCCCAAAAAACTTGGGACAGGAGACGCCGCTTTTCCCCCACGTTGTCAAAAACTGGGGCTCCTGGCCAATGTCCCCTCCTCCTCCCCCACCCCCATCTCAGCCTCCAAAAGTACTGCCCCATCATACCACATGTGTAGGGCACAGCGGTGTCACGCAGTTCTCAACACCTGGCTTGCCTCGGCGAACGAAGTCACACAGGGGAGGAACTGCTCCGCGTCATGCACAAGAAATCGATGTGTGGCTTTCTCGCGCCAACTGCAAATCGGAAACCATGTGCGGACATTGGGAGGAACATGGTGTCCGCCCTGCCCCCGAGGAGGGATGGTCCATGCGCCCATGCATGGTGCACGTGTTCAATCTGGTTGTGAAAAGGGTTTCCTGAAGTTTCCACCGATCTTCAGAAGATTCTGAAAATGGCCGGGAAAACGGGTGCATGCACTTCATCCATTCTACAAAGCCAGGAACAACCTTTTTGAGTTGCAGCGGCAGAACGGCCTCCCCAAACACACTCTGATATGCGATGTTTCACCCTTGGAATTCCGGCCTGCACATGTTGGACCGACTGTATGAACAGAAAAAGGGCCCCATTAACATTTTTTGATGATCGGCAGACGGGAGTACTCCCCTGTGTAACTTTGGTGTCAGCCAGTGGCAGCTCATGGTGACACCTGCCGTTTGTTGAGGCCATTTGTGGGGGCCCAAACGTTATTTGTCGTCGCCGGGGACTACGGGATGAATAACGTCATTCCCACTGTTTCATGTCCTGAAGATGCTGAAAAATCTGTCTGGGCAGGGGACTGGAAACGTAGCGACTACATCTCGTGGCCACATGAGTCCGGTGGGGACTGAAAATTTTATTTTTAACAGGGCTCACCATGCATTATAAGCAACAAGTTAGTTTTGCTCTGTGGGTTGAGACAATTACGGCGATACCCAATTTATATAGTTTTTTTTATGCTGATCCGCTTTTAAAAAAAAGTGTTTTTATTGTGTCAAGCAATATTTATACATTAGTTAGTCATAAGTTTTCTATTTTTCTGTATACAGAGCTGAGTAAAGGCTTTTTTTTTGCAGGATAAACTGACGTTTTCATTGGTACCACTTTGGCATTTATATGAGTTTTTGATCACTTTTTATTCCAATTTATGTGCTGCTGGATGAACAAAAATCTCAATTCTGTGATGTTTTTTTTTTTTTTTTAACTGTGCAGGCTAATTAACATGACAGATTTATAGGGTAGGTTGTTACACACGATACCAAATATGATTACTTTATTTTTGATATTTTTTGGAACAATTGGCATCTCTAAAGGGGAAAAGGGCAGTGTACGTGTTTTATTTTATTTTCCAAGTTTGTTTTTTCCTTTTTTTTCCCTTTTTTAACTTTATCACTGTTTTTTTCACTTTTCTATTTGTAAAATGACAAAATGGAGGTGTTTTGAACTTTTAATATATTTTATCACTTTTTATATTTTTAAAACTTTTTTTTACTTATAAATTTAGTTCCCATAAGGTATTTGACTTCTAGGGGGTTCAATCACTTGCATATAATGAGGAATAGTGTATAAAGATGGCCCTTAGGCAGGAAGTCATAGGAGTAGTGAGATGGCATACATGAAGCTTTCATTAGGTTTCGGCTACCATACCAACTGCTTGACACAATGGGGGTCATCGGGGGGATAAACAGTGTTCAGCACGGTTCCTCATTCATTTACATTACACAGGTGCAAGTGCCGCCGACTGCTGTTGCCGGCGGGTGTCAGCTTTAGCTAACAGCTAGCACCTGCCGCATATGGAGTGGGTAAATCCGTATCACTCCATATTCTTAGCATACAAGACATACTAAAAATCATGATGGCCAAGGGTTATTATGAAACTGAAAATAAGAACATGGGGCACAGCCCAAAAATTAGTTGTGGGGAAAACCAGAAGCAAGGCAAACATTTTATTGAAAGAGTGGTACAGTAGATATATGAACAAAGATGTCCCTAGAAAATCAGCAGTGATGTAAGGACAAAGTAAATGACCATATAGTTTTTTTCTGCTTCCAGCTTCTATGTTTCCAATGTGTACATCTACCTGCTGTGTCTTGCCCAGGCTGTTTTTCCAAATCCTAGCGATATTGAGGCAGAAATTCCTGCACATACTTATACGTTATCAGTGTTGCAAAAACCACGAGCCCATGGCCTTAAGAAGGAGGACAAAGAATGCACAGAGGCTAAATGGGAGCTGTAGATTATGCTACCAAGGCAAAAGCTGTGTGTGAAATAGGTTGTCCACTATAATATTTTTTATTTTTTTTGATTTTACAATACTGCTGACCATTAAAAATAATAATAATAAAAAGAAACATACACTGACCCCTCCTTAAACCGCAGATCCAGTGCTGCGATGTCTTCACTGTCCAATGCTTTTCAGTCTACTTCTTGCTTTTTCTGAACGGGGATGTCACCGCTCCAGCATTTAGAACACTGGCAGAGAGTGAAGACACAGAACTGGATCTAAGGTGAGGGGAGATATGACTATAAGCTTTTTTTGTATTTTAAATGGGCAGCAGTATGCTAAAATATAAATAATAAAAAAAAAAAATGGGCAACCCCTTTAATCCCTGTGTCTTCAAAATGTTTCGTTCAAGAATAGTTTATACAGTATACATGGGAAAATGATTGCATGTTTGTTGTTTCCCAAGGCATTTACAGTATATTGAATAACAACATTTTATAATGTGTTAGTGCTGAAGATTTCTCACCTTCCCATCGAAATGAGCACAAATGTTTTTGTGCTCTTCTGTTCCATGGCTAAATCTCAAAGAGCGATCCCTACAAATGGAAATGGTGTAATTCCCCTGGACTGGCTTCCCATACGTGTACCTAAAAGATCATAAGTAAATACTAAAGTAATGTCTGACAAAAACACACATACTGTATAAAATAGCTCTCTCATTTTTAGCAGCTTCTTAATAGTGTTCTTTATTCTGTGTGGTTTTGTGGCATTTTTGGTACAGTTTTTCTGTTGCAGCAGTGAACTGCAGTGAAACTGCCTTTATTAATAGCATACTCTGGAAGTTCAGTGTTCTAAATTGTCTGTAAAGGTGTTGCAAGTGACTAACCAATTAATGTGTTCATAGTCAGCACCATTTTCCTAGCTATTCCTGTTACACTAACAAAGAGTGCAAGAGATTAAGAAAGTGTATATTCATCCTGCAGAGCTTTACTTAGATAATAGAGAAGCTGATAGGCTACAGAGGTCATGTGTTTAAGCCTGATGTCATCATTTGGAAGATTGTCGGAGAGTGAAGATGGCACAGCACTGGATCTGAAGTGAGGGGAGAGGTGATTATAAGCTTTTTTTGTATTTTAAATGGGCAGCAGTATGTTAAAAAATGTAAATAATTTTAATCCTGTCTTTAAAATGTTTGGTTCTAGAATAGCATGCTCCGTTCTGTGTCCTAAATTGTTTGGAAAGTTGTTGCAGGTGAGTAACCAATTATTATGTTCATAGTCAGCATCACTCCTGTCAATGGGCTGGAGTGGTACAATCAATAACACGATCAACATGTTGGGCCACCTTCACTCATTTATCCCTCACTGCACTGTACATCAAGAAGCTTTTAATTTTTCGTCTTGAGAAAATTACAATATGAGAATACTCATATGTAGGATACAAATGTCAGGTATTACCAACTCACCTGCCACAGATTTGAATTGGAAATTGTTTCCTGTTAAACATAACAACCTTGGGGAACAGAAGATCAACTTCAAATTTTGGTAGCACTAAAAAGCACGTTGGAGAAAAGTTAAATCAACTTCAAATTTAATTTAGCATTTTAAGTATTAGATATTAAAACAAGAATATCCTCACCATATTCTTCCACAGTGAAAGTGTGGGCTGAATTTTTCACTTTAATGTTATATCTCCCTAAGGTGGGCTCAGAGGAAAGAGCAAAGGAGAGTTCAGCAATTCCCTGACTTAAGTTAACATTTAACCATTGACCAATCCTATTTCGGGCTGGATCCTGAAAGGAAAAACCTCCCATTATACATTAATAAATTATGTTATGCAATATTTCTAGAATATTAACATAAACTGCAAAAAAATACATCTGCTACTTTGTTACTTTAGAAAATGTAGAAAATTAAAATTAAGAAGTTGGGATCCCTCAGCGGAGAGTGAAGAGTTAAAAAATAGGCTTCTCAGCATATCGTGCAGTCCATTGATGAGAAGGAAAAATGTGTAAGGCTGGGTTTACACTCGGGGTATGTTTACAACGCTGATTTTTACAATGTTTTCTGGAGCTTTCCTTGCCCACAACAGGGTCAGAAAAGCCTCCAAAATGCCCCCAGTTCATTTTCATTGATTCCTATGTTGTAGTTCACTCACGACGATGTTTTTATGTGCATTTTAGAAGCTTCTTTGCATGCTGTTTTGGACGCTGAAAAAGAAGTGTCATGTTAATTCTTGAAGCATTTTCAGCACTGAAAATCCCCCTAGGAATCAATGGAGACCTTTAAAACCTCAGCGCTGTTTTTGATGCGTCTTTTTTGGTGCTGTTTTTGCCCAGGCTATTAATTTGTATGGGTGTTCCAGAAAGAAAACATTGCTGGAAAACTTCATCCAAAAGCTAATTAAAACCTTGTCTGAACCAATGGTGCAAAACCTTGTTGGGAACCATGAAAAAAAAACTTAGAGAAACCTTGTCAAAATCTCATCTGAAAAGGCACTTTTCAAGCACTTTTAAGATGTGGTTTTGACGCTGATTGGGTGCTGACAATTCAGTGCCCAAATCAGCCATGTGAACATACCCTTAGTGGTTAAATTGCTGATAAACAGCCTTGTCATCACTTTTGCCAATGCAAAGCCATTGACAGAAAAACTACTTAAAGCTGACTTGCAGGCCCGTGAGGACCTGGTCGCATTACTGCCAAACCTTGAACAGCGATGTGACCTGTGTGTGTGAACCCAGCCTAATACTTTCTTTATGTAAGTGAACATCTGCTATAGTGTTGATCCCCAGCAGAAGGATACCCTTTGATCAAATTATTTAATCAGCAGAACCTATTTTTTTTTTATTTTAGCCATACAACAAATATCCTTTTTCTTTCTGTCTGTTGCCATAATTAGTAACAATAATAAAATAACACTATTACAATTACTTAACATTTCATTATGATTGCTATTATTATCATTATTACATTGATTTACTGACCTGTATTTCAACAATTTGAATCTGGAAAAACAAACACAATAGCATAGATATTTAGATTGTTTTTATAGATTGTGAACAATAAAAAAAATAATCAAGTTACAGTATCTCACAAAAGTGAATATGCCCCTCACATTTTTGTAAATATTGTATTATCTTTATTCATGGGTAAACACTGAAGATATGACACTTTGATACAATGTAAAGTAGTCAGTGTACAGCATTTTTGTATGTGCCCTCAAAATAACTCAGCACACAACCATTAATGTCTAAACCTCTGGCAACAAAAGTGAGTACAACCCTAAATAAAAATGGACAAACTGTGCCGAATTTGCCATATTCCCTCTACGGTGTCATGTGACTCGTTAGTGGTACAAGGTCTCAGGTGTGAATGGGAAGCATGTGTGTTAAATTTAGTGTTACCGCTCTCATCTTCTACTGGTCACTAGAAGTTCAACTTGGCAGCTAATAGCAAAGAACTCTCTTAGGATCTGAAAAATTGTTGCTGTACATGGTTGACTAAAGAAGTTCAGTGCACGTGCTCATTGTCATATCCAGAGAATGTTTTTTTTAAAGTAAACGTATGAGTGCTGCCAGCAATGCTGCAGAGGTTAAAGGGGTTCAGGAGTCAGTCTTCAGACCATACGTCGCACACTGCATAAAATTGGTCTGCATGGCTGTTGTCCCAGAAGGAAGCCATTTCTAAAGATGAGGCACATGAAAGCCTGCAAACAGTTTGCTGAAGACAAGCACAGTAAGGACATACATAACCGGAACCCTGTCCTGTGTTCTGATGAGAATAAGATAAACTTATTTGGTTCAGATGGTGTCAAGCATGTGTGGTGGCAACCAGGTGAGGAGTACAAGGACAAGTGTGTCTTTCCTACAGTCAAGCATGGTGGTCAGAATGTCATGGTTTGGGGCTGCCGACTGCGGAGAGCTACAGTTCATTGAGAGAACCATAAATGCCAACATGTACTGTGACATACTGAAGAACATGATCCCCTCTCTTCTGGGCTGCAGGAAAGTATTCCAACATTATTATTATTATGATTATTATTTATTTATTTATTTTATAGCGCCCTTTGTTCCAGGGAGCTGTACATTTGAGGTGGGTACATAAATAATATTGGTCAAACAATTACAAAGTGACAATAAGTGACTAACAACTGGTACAGAGAGAGAGGGTCCTGCCCGTTAGGGGTCTACAGGGAAGGAGGGAAGAGACAAAAGGTGAGAAGCAGACATGTTGTGGGGTGGAGTAGTGCAACAGGGTTATTGTTGGTTAAGTGAGAGTGGGGGAGAGTCTGATGTGTTGGGGCAGTGAGTTCCAGAGTGTGGGGGAAGCACGGGAGAAGTCTTGGAGACGGTTATGTGAGGAGCTGATAAGAGGAGAGCAGAGAAGAAGGTCCTGTGAGGAGCGGAGATTACGTGAGGGGAGGTACAGTATCTGGAGATTAAGGCAGAGATGTATGGAGGGGAGAGGTTATGGAGATCCTTGTAGGTCAAGGTTGCTAGCTGGAACTGTATTCGCTGGCCAATGCATAGCCAGTGAAGGGATTTGCAGCGGGGAGAGGCAGAGGAGAAGCAAGGAGAGAGGTGGATCAGGCGGGCAGCAGTGAAGGATGGATTGAAGGGGAGCAAGAGTGTTAGATGAGAGGCCACAGAGAAGGATGTTGCAGTAGTCTAGGCGGGAGATGACGAGGGCGTGGACCAGAATTTTTTTGTGCTTTCAAAGTTAAGGAATGAGGGGGTTCGGAGATATTTTTCAGATGGAGGTGGCAGGCAGAGGTGGGGGTTTGGAGGTGCGATTGGAAGGACAGATTGGAGTTAAAGGGTTTATCCCAAGGCAGCGGACCTGTGAAGCTGGTGAAGAGGTGTAGCCATTGAGATGAAAGAGAGAGATCAAGTGAGGGATAGAGTAGGATGGTGGGAAGATGATAAATTCGTTTTTCCCCATTTAAGTTTTAGGAGACGGGAGGGGAAGAAGGAGGGTATGGATGAAAGACAATCTGGGATCAGGGAGAGTAGAGAGGTGGCGTCTGGGCCGGAGATGTACAGTTGGGTATCATCAGCATACAGGTAGTATTGAAAGCCATGTGATGCTATGAGCTGACCCAGGCCGAGGATGTAGATAGAGAAGAGTAGTGGGCCCAAGACTGATCCCTGGGGGATACCAACAGACAGCCGGCTAGAGGAGAAGGTGGTGTGAGAGTGAGAGATGCTGAATGTCCAGTCAGTGAGGTATGAGGAGATCCAGGAGAGACACAAGTCCGTGATGCCGAGGGAGGAAAGGATGTGTAGGATAATGATAATGACTCCAAAGACACCCCCCAAGACAACCACTGCCATGCTAAAGAAAATAAGGGTAAAGATTCTGGACTGGCCAAGCATGTCTCCAGATCTAAACCCTATTGAGCATATGTGGGGCATTGTCAAATAGAAGGTGGAGGAGCGCAAGGTCTCTAAAATCCACCAGCTCATTGATACTGTATCATCACGGAGGAGTGGAAGAGGATTCCAGTGGCAACCTGCCAAGCTCTAGTGAACTCCATGCCCAAGAGAGTTAAGGTAATGCTGGAAAATAATGGTGGTCACACAAAATATTGACACTCTGGGAACAATTTGTCCATTTTCACTTAGAGGTGTACTCACTTTTGTTGTCAACGGTTTAGACATTGATGGCTGTGTGTTGAGTTATTTTGAAGATACGCCAAATTTAAATTATAATTCAAGCTGTACACTGACTACTTTACATTGTATCAGTGTTATATCTTCAGTGTTGTCCCATGAAAATATATAATACAATGTTCACAAAAATGTGAGGGATGTATTCACTTTTATGAGATACTGTAGATGCTAGATAGTTGCTATAGATAGATAGATAGATAGACAGATAGACAGATAGATGAATAATAGTTAATTGATAGGTAAATAGATATTATTTATTTAATGACAGATAGATGTGATAAATAGATACATAGATACCTTAGATAGATAATATAGATAGATAATAGATGCTATAGAAAAATAACTGATATATAATTGATAGGTGAATAATAGATAGTTAATTGAAAGACAGATAACAGACTGATGATAAATAGATGAGAGATGGAAAATGCTAATGTGCTCATATCTTAATTTTTTTTAAAAGTAATTTGTGGAGTTTAAACTTACTAAAATGTTTTCTTGCTTGAAAAATTCATTAAGGGACAGAATCCTGAATTTCACTGTAAGCATTTAAATATACAGTAGTAGTAGAAAAACTTTTATATTCAAACAACCCTTCCCTTCAAGAAAAGTCAAATTCTCAGGAACTATACAAAACAAGGTACATTGCTGTAAAAAAAAAAAAAAAGTCAGGCTCTGTTCATACTGCATTCGACATATAGATCAGAATAATCACCCCACAGTTGTCTTGCAGTTGCATGGACCGGCCATAAACTTTCATTATAAAAAAAAGCAACATAAATTTGGTTTTTTTACATCAATTTGTATTGAAAAGCATGTTTGATTGTATTTGATAATGCAGTTGAAGAAGTTTTCACAACATATACACCAGTCGATGTTCTGCCATTAACCCCTTACCGCCGGAGCCAGTTTTAGCCTTCCAGAGAGAGCCCCGGTTTTAAAATCTAATATACTCAATTTATATCATATATCTAGATTTTTCTAAAGCATTTGATACGGTCCCACATAAAAGGTTGGTAAATAAAATGAGAATGCTTGGACGGGGGGAAAATGTGGGGCAAGGGGTAAGTAACTGGCTTACTGATAGAAAAAAAAAGGGTAGTAATTAACGGTACATACTCGACTGGATCGCTGTTACTAGTGGGTACCACAAGGGTCAGTATTGGGCCCTATCCTCTTTAACCATTTTCATTAATGATTTACACAGGGAATACACAGTAGAATATCGATCTTTGCAGACGATACTAAGCTCTGTAAAGTAATCAACACAATTAGGGATAAATATGTTATTACAAAGGGATTGGATAAGTTGGAAGGCCTGGGCAGGGAAATGGCAGATGAGGGTTTTAAACCCCACTGATAAATGCAAGGTTATGCACATGGGGAAGAGAAATCCATTACATGATTACATGTTAAATGGAAAAACACACTGGGTTTAAAAATGACATGGAGAAGGACTTGGGAATCCTGGGACAGTAAACTTAATTTGTAGCAGCCAGTGTCAGGCAGCAGCAGCCAAAGCAAATAGGACATGGGGTGCATTTTAAAAGGGGCATAGATGCAACATGATGAGAACATTATTCTCCCATTATACAAGTCACTGGTTAGACCACATGGAATTAAATTTTGTACAGTTTTGGGCACCATTTCACAGGAAAGACATTGTAGAGCTTGAACAGGTACAAAGGCGGGGCAACAAAAATAATAAAAGGACTGGGTGGGGCTACAGTACCCAGAAAGATTAGCAAGATTAGGGTTATTTAGTTTAGAGAAAAGAAGGCTTCGGGGGGACATAATAAAAAATGTTAAATACATCAAAGGTCAATATAGAGATCTCTCCCCAAAATTTATTTATACACAGGGCTGTATCTGAACAAAAGGGGGGATCCTTTACGTCTTGAGGAACGAAAGTTTCTACAATAACTAGAAAGGGAATTTTTACTGTAAGAGCAGTGAGACTATGGAATTCTTGCCAGAGGGACTGGTCATGGTGAATTCAATAACCGAGTTCAAAAGGGTTTGGATGCATTTCTGGAGCGTAATAATTTTAACAAGTTATAGTGACTAGGATTCAGGAGAGAGGGCATTGATCCAGGATTTTTCTGATTGCCAGATTGGAAATCAGGAAGGAATTTTTCCCTAAAATGAGGACAATTTGGGTTCTACCTCATTGGGGTTTTTTGCCTTCCTCTGGATCAACACCTTGGCACAACAGGCTGAACTAGATGGACGACTTGTCTTTTTTTAGCCTTACAAACTATGAAACTACTATGAAACTATACCATTATGGGGTGCGTATGACGCTTTGATCACTTTTTATTAAGGTTTTTGTGAGGCATTTTGAACAAAATACAGTAATCCTGGTAGTGTTTTTTATTTTTTACAGTGGTCACTGTGTGGTATAAATGACAGCTTTACTCAGCAGGTCGATGCGATTACAGCAATACTCAATTTGTATATTTTTTTATGCTTTACTGCTTTTACACAATAAAAACACTTTTCATAAAGAAAACATGTTTTTGCGTCGCCATAGTCTGAGAGCCATAACTTTTGTATTTTTCTGTGGGCTTGTTTTTTGCGGGATGAGTTGACGTTTTTATTGGTATCATTTTTTGGGGAACGAGGCTTTTCGATTGCTTTTAAATCCATTTTTTGGAAGGCAGGGTGAAGAAAATACTGCAATCCTAGTATATTTTAATTTTTATTTTTAACAGCGCTCACCGTGCAATATACGTGACAAGTTAGTTTTACTCTGTCGGTCAAGACGATTACGGTGCTACCCAGTTTATATAGTTTTTTTATGTGGGAGCACTTTTTTTTTTAAAGTGTTTTTATTGTGTAAAACAATATTTATGCATTGCTGTTTTCTGATAGCCATGACTTTTATATTTTTCTGTATACAAAGCTCTGTGATGACTTTTTTTTGCAGGATGAACTGACAATTTAATTGGCACCACTTTGGTGTTTATATGCGTTTTTGATCACTTTTTATTCCATTTTATGTGCTGCGGGATGAACAAAAGTCGCAATTCTGTGACTGTTTTTTTTTTATGGCGTTCACTGTACTGGTTAATTAACGTGACATAGTTATAGAGTGAGTCATTACACACGTGGCACTACCAATATTATTTATTTTTGATCTTTTTCGGGCGATTGCCGTTTGTAAAGGGAAAAAGAGCGGTGTATGTGTTTTTATTTTTTTGTTCCTGTTTGTGTTTTACTTTTTTACACTTTTTTTAAACTTTTTTTTACACTTTTTTCACTTTTAAACAAAAGAGAATTGTATAAGCGATATTCAAATCTCTCATAGAAAGGAGACCTGCTGTGTACTGGTCGTCATGGTGACTGTCAATCACCATGCTCAGAATGCATTGACGACATCACTGGATAACCCGGATGCTTTCAGAAAGCATCCGGGCTATCGGGTGAGTGGACCAGTAACGGCGCAGAGGTCACAGGCAGGAGTTGCAGTGTGGTGTATGTGTTTTTATTTTATTTTTCGTGTTTGTGTTTTTTGTATTTTTTTACTTTTTTACCTTTTTTCACTTCTCCCCATAAGGGATTTTTAGTAGTGATCCTCAGATCACTGATACTAATGTCAGTCACCATGCCTGGCAATGCCCACAATGCACTGTGGGGCATGGTGAAGTCAAAAACAGCCCGGAAGTTTTTATGACACTCCCAGGCTGTCTGGTACAAACACGGCAGCGATGGAAGGCAGAAGGAGCTCCTTCCTTCTGCCTTTGACTTAGCTGCTGTGATCGTGATAGATTGCGGCAGCTAAGAGGTTAATCACCCGCGGCCGGATGAAGATGATGCGGCATGAACCCGGAAGATCTCTATGACGTACCCGTACATCAAATTGCGGGAACCCTTCCTTACCATGATGTATGGGTAAATGAAATATCGGTTAGGGGTTTTCTCGCTACAAACATCATATCTGTAATGATGGGGACAGTAAAAATAAGTACTTTTTCAATTGGTTTGTATTAGCTAAATCATTTATTATAGCAGCTGTTAGCTAATCTGTGTGTGTCTAGAGCTACTTCTGCAGCCTGGGCTCAGGCCAAACCCCCTTTGCTGTGATTGGCTGCCTAAGTTTGGTTCAACCTCAAGTCAGGGCACGCCTCCTGTCCTGTGATTGACTGTCCTGTGCTCTCTGTACTCACTCCCCCATGAGCTGTGTGATACAGGCTGCCTGTGCTTCTCTCTCTGCTCCTCTTTCAGTGACAGCTCTAATGTGAAGGGTCTGGGCAACTACTGAGTTTCTTCAGCTGCTAAATTCACTCCCTCACCCATATAACACACCATTATACACTCTGCTCCCCTCCACACCTATATAACACATCCTTATAGTTTCATAGTTTCATAGTTTGTAAGGCCGAAAAAAGACAAGACGTCCATCCAGTTCAGCCTGCTGTGCTAAGGTGTTGATCCAGAGGAAGGCAAAAACCCCCAATGAGGTATAAGCCAATTGTCCTCATTTTAGGGAAAAATTCCTTCCTGACTCCAATCTGGCAATCAGAAAAATCCCTGGATCAATGACCCCTTTCCTGAATCCTAGACACTATAACTTGTTATATTATTACGCTCCAGAAATGCATCTAAACCATTTTTGAACGCCGTTATTGAATTCACCATGACAAGTCCCTCTGGCAGAGAATTCCATAGTCTCACTGCTCTTACAGTAAAGAATCCCTTTCTATGTTTATGTAGAAACTTTCGTTCCTCAAGACGTAGAGGATGCCCCCTTGTTCTATATACAGCCCTGGGTATAAATAAATCTTGGTAGAGATCTCTATATTGACCTTTGATGTATTTAAACATATTTATTATGTCCCCCCGAAGCCGTATTTTCTCTAAACTAAATAACCCTAATCTTGCTAATCTTTCTGGGTACTGTAGTCCACCCAGTCCTTTTATTATTTTTGTTGCCCGCCTTTGTACCTGTTCAAGCTCTACAATGTCTTTCCTGTGCACTGGTGCCCAAAACTGTACACAATATTCCATGTGTGGTCTAACCAGTGACTTGTATAATGGGAGAATAATGTTCCCATCATGTGCACCTATGCCCCTTTTAATACACCCCATGATCCTATTAGCCTTGGCAGCTGCTGCCTGACATTGGCTGCTACAGTTAAGTTTACTGTCCACTAGGATTCCCAAGTCCTTCTCCATGTCACTTTTACCCAGTGTTTTTCCATTTAACATGTAATCATGTAATGGATTTTTCCTCCCCATGTGCATAACATTGCATTTATCTGTATTCATCTGCCATTTCCCTGCCCAGGCCTCCAACTTATCCAGATCCTCTATTGTGTTGATTACGTTACAGAGCTTAGTATCGTCTGCAAAGATCGATATTCTACTGTGTAATCCCTGTGTAAGATCATTAATGAAAATGTTAAAGAGGATAGGGCCCAATACTGACCCTTGTGGTACCCCACTAGTAACAGCGATCCAGTCTGAGTATGTACCGTTAATTACTACCCTTTGTTTTCTATCAGTGAGCCAGTTGCCTACCCATTTGCACACATTTTCCCCCAGTCCAAGCATTCTCATTTTATTTACCAACCTTTTATGTGGCACCGTATCAAATGCTTTAGAAAAATCTAGATATATGACATCCAGTGCCTCACCCCGATCCAGTCTAGCACTGACTTCCTCATAGAAGCTGATGAGATTAGTCTGACAGGACCGATCCTTCATAAACCCATGCTGGAACGGCGTTATACATTTATTTTCAGTGAGATACTCCAGGATAGCATCTCTGAGAAAACCTTCAAACATTTTACCTACAACAGAGGTTAAGCTTACTGGCCTATAGTTTCCTGGATCACTTTTTTGACCCTTTTTGAATATTGGCACCACATTTGCTATGTGCCAATCCTTTGGGACATACCCCGTTATTAGACAGTCCATAAATATTAAGAATAGGGGCCTATCTATGACATCACTTAACTCCCTTAGGACACGTGGGTGTATACCGTCAGGGCCTGGGGATTTGTCTATTTTAATCTTCCTAAGGCGGAGCTGCACTTCTTCCTGGCTTAGACCAGAAACTTTTAAGTTGGAGTTTACCTCATCCCTCTGTTCAACAGGAAGCTCATCCTCCTCGGTAAATACAGTGGAGAAGAAATTGTTTAATAGGTTTGCTTTTTCCTCATCGCCCTCTACTGTCTCTCCCTCAGTATTTTTTAAAGGGCCAACATTTTCTTTTTTAATCTTTTTACTATTTATATAGTTAAAAAATATTTTGGGGTTAGTTTTACTTTCTATTGCAATACGTCTTTCTGTCTCCAGCTTTGCTGCCTTTATCTTTATTTTACACACTTTATTTTCTTCCCTATACGCTATGCTCTCCCACCCGTTTCTTTATATACTCTGATCTCCCCACCCTTATAACAAACTCTTATACACTCTGCTCCCCCCATCCATTTAACAGAGCCTTATATACTGTATAACTTTTAAAAAAAAATACAGGTGTTCTGTTTACAAGGATTGCTTGTAGTGGGAGGTGACTATCACAGCTCTTCAGGCATGAAAACTGACCATTGCAAGAGGTCTGGAGAGCTGAGACATCCACTCCCTCACACTGCTCACACAGAATGAAGAGGACTCGGAGGGAGCAGGAACAGGGAGGGGCGTGATTATGTCACCACTTGTTTTGCCAAGTTTTATGGATCCAGGTTCTGGATATGGCTTTAAAGAATGCCAGTCAGTAAGAATACAACACAATTTTATTTACAATAGTCAAATAATAAATCAAGTATGACAGAATGATAATTACATAAATTGATTACATAATATAGTGTGATATTGTGTATACTTGTGAAAAATAGTTATTTTGCGAAGGTTTGGTATTTATCACTTCACGTGGAGGGTTTTCATCATTGTGTCCAGAATGCTTCAGCCATTTGAGAAGTGAAATGGTGAGGATAGAAAAAATCAGGGACAAACTACACCGTGTTAGCGTCCTTACACGGGTCCATGCTTCTAAAGTCACTAGTCATTAGTCATAAGTCATTAGTTTATATATAAACCTGTGGTGAGGAACCCCCTTTAAGTTACCACAGTAGTGATGCGCATAAAAGAATCACAGTAGATTTCTTCTGGAAACAGCAATATTCTTGTCCATGGGCTGTGTTGGGGATTACATCTCAGTTTTATTCAAATGTATGAGCCAGAACTGCATTACCAGACACATTCTATGTGCTATGTTTTTCTAAATTAATACCTTAATAACTTAAAAAAAATGTAATTAACTTAAACTCCATCTTCACTCTCTTACCAGTTTGTCCTGGCTTGTACACAGCTTTGTCTGTCTGTACTAGGATGCTGGATATCTTCTTACTCACAAGAACTTTACTAGTGTCGGTTATGGATTCAGCCACAGTTCTTAGGGCAATGGTTAGTGTGCCAACCTCTTTCTTTTCCTCAGGAGCTGGCACCTGTGCAAAAAAAATAAAAAAAATAGAGCAACAAAATCTGTTTACATAGGTAATCAATTTTTACGGTGACCTCGAGAGGCAGAGAAAATGTGAAAGTAGACTAGACCTGTTACCTGCAGATTGAGGCAGGTGAATATGGAGTCTTCTTGGAAGTTCTTCTCTATCAGTGTTGTGTTCTTAGAACCCAAGCTTAGTGATATCTTAATGTTGATTTCTCCCTGATCTCCCTCCAATTGTAAGCAGATCTTTTCATCCCGGTCAGCCTGCAGAGCTGAGGGGAAGATGACAGCATAGTGCCTGAAAAGGGGGGACACAGACCAAAGATAATGTAGTGCAATTGTAAAGTTTTAACTATATATATATATATATATATATATATATATATATATATATATATATATATATATATATATATGTATGTCCATTTATTTTTGTATCTATCTATCTACATATCTATCTACATATCTATCTATCTGTTTATCACTATAAAAAGTACCAAACTACTCTTGCTTTGCATGCCAGCTGAGGTGTTACAAAGACATAAGTGCAGGAGATTTAATATGTAATTAAACAAAGCTATAGTGCTCAGAGGAGTGAAAATAAGTCCTTATTTGTAAGGAAGCAAATTTTTCTTAAAGATAAAGACTCTGCTCCTTCCGGCCATGGTGACATCACTCCCTGCTCTCTGTCTAATCAGGAAGGGTGAGCAGGACGGTAACCAGAGAAACTTGTGTGCATTCAGAGCAGATAAAATCTCTCTTATCTCCTGACTAGGACAATATCAGTAGTGGATCCTCCAGACCACTGCAAACGATGGTATAAGTCACACCAGGGAGCGTAATCTAAGTAGGTCCCAGTGTTCACTAGAGTCCTACTAGGTTGCTACCCCTGACGCGACTTGCTTGCGGTGGTATTGTAGCAAGGTACAGAATCGTCAGGCAAACTCGTAGTCATGGACAGGCAAGAAGGTCAGGACAGACGGCAATGGTTCGTGGTCGAGGGATGGAGGCAACTGTTATGGTACACGGTATAGCAAGGGAAAAACTCAGGCGGCATGAGGCACTAAAGATCCAGCAGGGAACTAAGGGAGGTGTCCCGGATATATACGGTCAGCGCCTGGCAATAACCAATTTCCTGGCTGGCCCTTTAAATCTCAGAGAGTCAACGTGCATGCTCTCTAGGGAGTGGGGACGCATGCATTGGCTGACTAAGGCGTACAGAGGAACAGGCGCGCAGCTAGGGAAGTTGCTGCCAGCAGAACGAGCACGCCCGCGGCCCAACATGTGGACCGCAGCACCACCTGTCCCCCGCAGCATACAGGGAGAGGGGACACGAGTGCACCTGTGGCCCGAGATGCGAGCTTCAAGGCGGCTTGTAACAATTAATAGAGCTATGTATTTAGAAAAGTCTTCATTTACCATTCCGTATATGTTGAAAACTAGTCTTTAGATTGAGAAAACCCCTTTTAGGCCTAAGTAGTCGTGATCCTAGGGGGTTAAACAAGGATTCATCAACAGTTCTTTACAAGATCTGACTAAAAGCCATTCCTCTACATGCCAAAAGAAGACAAAAACGGTCGAAAACTCCGACTGGTATTTGGTCTTTACCGTGGGAATGCATCCTAACATTCCGGGGTCAGTACATTTTATGGGAAGGGAACTATCAAATCTTAAGTAACTTTGTGAAGATTCTAAACACTAACAAATATGGTTTAATTTTTACTTTTGAACTGAACAAATACAGTTTACTCATCTATACTTACTGGATCAATAAGGATTTTCAAACACTATATAAGTATAGGACAACCATGATGTAAATCTCACAAGATCTCTCTAAAGGAGCAGCTCTGACACTGTCCACAACAATTAAAAAGTGTCAGAGAATTCGGGCTAAGGCCAGATTCCCATCTGTGTCTCCTTTTCCATACTTCTGTTTTGTTTTTGAATCAGAAAAATGGGAGAGAATGGTTGCCTATTGTTTTTAATGGGTTTATTTTGGCTTCAGTTTTCTTCAGTTTGGCTCCATTCTGTTCGCGTTCCATTTTTTTGATGGACAAAAAATGCAGAATACTGCGTTATTTTTACAGTTTACTGGATGGGTATTTCCATGTTTACATTAATAGTTAATTTTTCTGGGCATTCTAACTATAGTTTCACACATAAAAAAAAAAATATCCAATTTTATAGGGGTTCACCATGAGGAAATACTCCCTGCACAGGTTGCTTGCATCTAGCTAGCGCACACACACACTTGGCTGTATTCAGAAGCTTCCATGAAAGTGAATGGAGAGTATGACCGCATGTGGCGCCCTCCTCATTCTCATGCGTGGTTGGCTCACAGCTATCTACGAGAAACCAGTGCAGGCACAAACGTCAACAAAAGTATCAGGTTTTTTTGAGAAATCTTTATAATAGATTAGTTAAAAAAAATGAGAACATTGCACATCTGTTTGCATCAGATATGTTCCATTCGTTTTAAACAGAAAGCCATCCACATATGTGAACCAGGCCTAAAACTCCAATGTTCACTTACAAGTTACCTCCCACTTGACAGTAAAGAATGCAGTTTGCATATGGACACCCAAATTAACAGCAGCAAATGTTCAGGAACATGGGGAGATGAGATCCGTAATGGGTGTTGAATCCAAGATGGGATGATGTCTAGAAGGGTTCACCTGTTCTAGTACTTTGGGAACTTTGCACATGGAACATGACACCCATCAAAATCTGCATTCCAAAGGCCAAATAGCGCTCCCTCCTTTGTACACTCTGCCATGCACCCAAACAGCAATTTACGCCCACATATAGGGTGTTGTTGAAGAAATTACATAACAAATTTTGGGGTGCTTTTTTCCCAGGATTCCTCATAAAAATGAAACATTTTCAGCTAAAATGGCAGATTGTTGGAAAAAATAAAATTTTTCATTTTTACAGCGCAACGCTAAAAAAATGTGTGAAAGATCTGTGGGATCGATATACATACTGCATCCCTGGATATATTCCTTAAGGTGTATAGTTTCCAATATGGGGTCTTTATAGGGGACACCTTAGGGTGTCCGCAAACCTGAAATGGCGCCTAAAGAAAATCGTATTGAAAATGAGTCCCCAAAGTCCGGTAGGTGCTCCTCCTATTCTGAGGCTTGTGTTTGAGCCAAATAGCACAGTAGGGTCACATATGGGATGTCTCTAAAAACAGCAGAATCAGCGTTGAGTTGCGTTTCCCTGTTATCATCTACTGTGTTCAGTGAATAATGGATAAAAATTGAAAATCTACAAAAAAAGTTCAATTTTTAAATTTCACCTCCACTTTGCTTTAATTTCTTTGAAACATCTCGTGGGTTAATAAACCTACTAAATGCTGTTTTGAATACTTTAAGGGGTGTAATTTCTTAGAAGGAGTAATTTATGAGGATATCTAACATAGAGGCCCCTCAGAACTACATCAGAACTGGATTAGTCCCTAAAAAAATCTTTGTTAGAAACTTTCTTGAAAATGTGAAAAAAATACTACTAAATTTCCAAGCCCCCTAATGTGTTAAAAAATAAAAAGACATTTCAAAAATGATAGCAACCTACAGTAGACATATGGTATATGCTATTTATAAACTATTTTTAAATGGAACAACTATCTTAAACTTAAATCTTTCTAACCTGAAGCATACTGTGTCACGAGAAAACATTCTCTGAATCACAGGGATAGATAAAAGTATCAAAAAGTTATTCCCACATAAAGTGACAAATGTCAAATATAAAAAAATTGGGCTCGGTCAAGGAGGTAAAAATTGGCTGTGGGGATAAGGGGTTAATCCCATAACTAGAAAGATATATCATCAAAACCATGCAGACTAAATGTGGTCAACAGTGGTATGTTGTGCTATCCTTTGGCTGGTATTCAGATATATAATTGCAAACAGGTGTGAAGAACCCTATATTGTCATAAGCAATCTCAAGACTTGTCACTGTGAATACCAAGGCATCCAGCAACCTGTTTGTAGCTAAGTACGGCAGGTTACGTTCAGTTCCTGCCAGCACCAGCTGGCATCCTGTGTCAACTATGTTCCGCCTCTTGTCCCCAAGTTATGTTCCCCTTCCTGTCCCCTCATGCCCATACACTTGTACTTGCTGATTAAAAGTGTGTGTTGCTAAATCCATTCACCCCCTTTAGCAGCACCCCAGCACATATTTGAAGCACATTCCCAATGTTCCCATTGCTTACTGTATAGGCTACTACTCCCTAATGCACAGCAATAGTATTCCCGTAAGTGTTTCTTCTTTGTTTTGACCTGGCTATCCACCTGATGTTTAACCTTGCCCGCACCCTTGCTTGAACCCCAACATGACTGAACTCCACCTTCCCCTTTGTCTACTTGACTACACTTATTGCCTGCACTTCCTGGATGACCACATGGATGTCAGCTGTTGCCATGGGAGACTGTGCTTAGGGGCCACCTGCAGAATTGATTCTGGGGCCTACCAGTGGAGTTGATTCTGGGGGTCCACCCTACAGCTACTGCACATTCATTTTATACTCTGTCTCTTGCTTTTTGCCTCTTTCTGCCATTCTGCCTCTTCCAAGTGTTTATTTGCAGTTTAGAATAATCTATAGGTCTGCTATGCTCAGGGGTTCACTAGGAGTTTCCTCTGTTCCCCTGTGGGGGCAGTCTAAGCGATGTGGGCGTATGCAAACTCCCTTATCAGGGTTAAACGTAAATATGAGCTGCTTCATTTACTCCACTCCTCAGTACAACTATATGAAAATTCCTGCTCCTCATGGATGACCACACAAATGTGGAAGCCATCGAAGACTGCGCTGGGTATTATTAGAGTGAGGTGCTTCGGACCCACCTGTGGAATTGATTATTGGGCCCACCCTACAGCTGCTGTCCACCAGTGGAGATGATTCTGGGGGTCCACCCTACAGCTACGGTACATGCCTCTCATACTCTGCCTCCTGTTTTCTGCCTCTTTCTCTCTGCTTTTCTGTATCTCCCAAGGATTTATGTCCAGTTTAAAATAAACTCCAGGTCTGCCATACTCAGGGGTTCGCCAGGAGTTTCCTCTGTTCTCCTGTATGATAGTGTGAGCAACGTGTGAGTATCCACACTCCTTTATGAGGCTAAAACATAAAAACATGCTGCTCCATAGACTCCACTGCTAAGTACAACTATATGCTAATTCCGCGTGTGACTCAAGGAATTCACCACCCGCCTGCACATTAGTCTTGTAACACTTATATACTAGTGGAGAAATAAAAAAATAAAAATAGCATTGAATAAATGAAACAGATAAAAAAAAAATGAAAATAAAATTTATAAACCCACAGACGAAGATAACATGAGTATTGGGTCGTCAATACAACCTATTAGTCAAATAAGATTCTGTCCTGTTCACCTATATAGCCCCAATAAACAGGGCTTGAACAACATTTGTTGGTGTGGTATATGATAGGTGTGGGTGCCTGTAATCCTGAAGTAACTGTGGTAAGGCTACTTTTTCTGCCCTTTTTTATGTTTTGCCAAAAACAAGACCTGATTTTGACAGATAAAAACATATATAAAGTATATATAGATCACAAATAGGGGTAAATGATCAGTAAAAGTGTAGGCAGGTATGTATGCTCTGCTCCGGCTGATGTGCTTCTCTTTGATGAACACATTGGCTGCAACTGAGGACCTCATGAAGTGGCAGACTAACCACCACTTGTCTATGGTAACATAACTAACATTACTGGTCCTAAGATGTATTACTTAATCTTATATTTGTCTATGTTGTTATTACTATATAGTATTAAAATAACATTCTACAATTCATATTAGGCAAGGTTCACACTACTTTATTGCCTTGTTCACACTGCCTGCCTATGTTTCAGGCACCTATTGGGTAGTGAGTAAAAAAGGTACCTTGACAGATACTGACCTACAGAAGTAAACAGAGCAAACATACTTATACATGGGCTACGTTTGCTCTATTTGTCAACGGTACACGCTTCCTGTGCCGGCCACAAAAGCATTGTCTATTACATAGTTACTATGATTGAAAAAAGACAAATGTCTATCAAGTTCAAGGGTGGGGAAAGATGTGGATGAAGGGAGGGATAACTGAATTTTTAAGCTTTGTTTCCCCCATTGATGCAGACTCTGGAACCAATCTGCCCTAAAGGTATATTTCATTCCTGATCCCTAAATTGCCATCAGGCTGGATCCAGATATTTTATAAGGCTACATAATTATTAATATTATTTAGTAGTAAGTAGTTATACCGTCATCTGTTCCTGCTGTGACCAGCTCCCCAAGCAGGCATTTCCCCAGATTCACACTTCTCTTGGAGAGAAGGCTTTTTTTCTCCAAATGGAGGGTGCGCTCCTTGGTTTTTGATGGAGTTTTGCATTAAATAGCTTTTCACCATACTTTTTGTAGGGGCCATTTAAATGTAATATATATATATCATGGCTCCTCGTAGCCATTTTAAGACTAAATAAATTTAATTTTTTTTAACCTCCCCTGATAACTAATATGCTCCATTCCCCTTATTAGTTTTCTTGCTCGTGTTTGTAGTTTTTCTAAATCCATAACATCCTTTCTATAAATGAGAGCCCAGAATTGAACAGCATATTCCAGATGATGCCATACCAATATTTTATATAGCAGCAATATTACATCCCTGTTCAATAAGTCCATGCTTTTTTAAATACACGCCAATATCTTGCTGGCCTTAGAGACAGCTGATTGACATTACATGCTGTTCTGTAGTCTATAGTCTACACGTACATCCTGATCCTTCTCAACAACTGATTTCCCCAGTTTACCACCCCCTAGGACATGTGATGTCCATAGATTATTAGTACCCTGATGCAGAACTTTGCAGAAGTTGCAGAGCTATCCACACTGAACTTCATTTGTCAAGTGGATTCCCAAACATTCAGTGTGTCTAGGTCTGTTTGCTATTTATGAATATTTTCTTCTGTAGATTGCACTATATTACATAGGTTGTCATTCTCTGCAAAAATAGAAACAGTGCTATTATCCCCTCCCCTAGTTCATTAATAAATACATTGACTAAAAGAAGACCCAGTAATCAGCCACTCATAACCGGGGACCATTAAGAGTAGGAATAATTTACCATCATGCTTTAAGTACAATTCAACAGCCTTGATTGTCAATCCAGTTACACACTATTATTTCTAACCCAATCAATTTTGATTTACCTAACAGATGCTTATGAGAGGCAGTGTCAAATGCCTTAGCAAAGTCTAAAAATACACTATCTCCACAGCCGCTCTACTATCCCGACTTCTACTCACCTCTTCATAAAAAATAATCCTGTTGGTCTGACAACGACATTTTTTGAGTCCCACAGGAAAAGAAAATACCACTGGAACATAGAACAAATGTAGTCCACATAGTAGTTTATTTGCTCTACTCCAGGGCTGCTGTGGCTACGTCACGGTATCTGTCAGGGTAAAATTTTTCCCAAAACCCCGACAGATACCTGCCACATAAGCAGTATTGTAGTTCAATTTCAGCCTTATCTAGTTTTTTAAAAGTTTAAAATATATACATTAAACATATGCTATATACAAGACCTGAAGATTACACCTGTATGCATAATACAGTAGAATAATGTTCTATAATAATAATAATAATACACGATCAAAGTGGGATTTGGGAATGGAAGCTATTTATGTCTGAGAAAATATAGAATACATTCTACGTGAAAACTTTATTAGTGCATCTGCAGCACAGTATAGCTTTTGGATAAATGTAAATCACAACTACTCACATTCTTGCTTCTATCATCCATGAGATGTGCAATAAGAACAGTCCCACACAGAAGGCATTAGACATCATAATGTGGATTAATAGGAACGCTGCTAGGGAAGGACTGTATCTTGTATTTCTCTTTCAGTATCTTGTAGTTCTCTGCTTTATTTTTTATAGCATTTGTAACTCCCCTATAATAATGAAACTGTGTAGAAAGACATTGCACAACTTCACACACATCAAATATTGGTAAAGCGTTGGCTGGTCAAGGTTTCAGATAAATTTCACAGAGATAAATAAAAAAAAAACCACAAACTAATTTAACCAATTTTGATTTGTTGCAAAATCGTACAATCCTGAGAATTTAATATTAAAGCTAATGTACTTCTTTATTTCAGTGCCTATGTAGCGCTAACATGTTCTTCAGTGTTCTACCAAAAATTTCATCACTTTAATTGTCCTTGTACCCATAAACTCAAACTATTGTTGACATTATTCGACAAATTTTGAAATGGGCAGGGTTTTTTTATGTTGATCGCGAAATTTATTTTAAATCGCGCAAAATTTTTGGGGGCCCACAAATCACCCTTAGAAATAGAGCAGGGTACTGTGTGTGCAACGTGTGACTGGGATTGTTGGTTGCGATTGGCTGGAAAAATACATGCCCCTCGTTTTACATAGAACACCCTTTCCCTGTTCTATCAGGGGTTTTGTCAGTATCTAAAGGAGTTAGGAACTTTGCGCTCTGCCTCTTGCAAACAGCTCCAGCGAAATTATTCTATTTTTCACAGAGACAGCTCTACTTTTAGGCTTTTTGATCCTTGGGAACTTAGGTAATCAGAGATTTGCAGATTTTAGGTAGTTAGGCAGAGAATTTTAAAGGAACATCTACCCGCTGTAATGTCACGGGGGGAAGCGGGGGGAGCGGGGGGTGGGCGAACACAGACAAGCTTTCTTTAAAGAATACTGGATATTGTGCATCAGACTTAGTGAAAGACATTGCACTGCAATAGCTTTATTATTACAGTTTTCTGTTGGAAATATTACTTTGGATTTTGGGCACCGGAACTTATATTGGGATACAGATCTTTTCTAAGTAACATCAGTCTATTTTGTTAGGTTGGCAAAATTCCACTTTTATATCATATACTTTTCAGATAGTCTGTTTTTTTTCACTTTTGGTCAGTCAAGCTTTGTTGATAGAGTACCTTGCGTTAAATTGAAATTCCACAATTTTGTAGTTACCATAGGTGAATTGATAGGTCCAAAAATAACCTTTTATTCTCCGTACACATTTAGATTACGTGTTTTTTTCACTTTTGCCCAGTCCCAGTTTGTTATAGAGGTACTTTGCAGTTAAATTTGAATCCAGCAATTTTGTAGTCACCACAGGTGTATTGATAGGTGCCAAAAATACCTTTTATTATCCGTATACATTTCAGATACGTGTTTTTTTCACTTTGGCGCAGGCCAGCTTTGTTGTTAGAGCCACCTTGCAGTTAATTTGAATCCAGCAATTTGTAGTCACCACAGGTGTATTGATAGGTGCCAAAAATACCTTTTATTTATCCGTATACATTTCAATACGGTGTTTTTTTCACATTTGGTCAGTCAAGCTTTGTTGATAGGGGTTTACCTTGCACTTAAATTTTCAATACAGCTATTTTGTCGTCACCGCAGGTGTATTTTTATGTGTAAAAAATATGTTTATTATCCGTATACAATTCAGATAGGTGTTTTTTTTCACTTTTGCCCAGTCCAGCTTTGTTATTAGAGGCACCTCAGATTTTGAAAAAGGTGATTTCTGTGAGGTTAAGTAGTGTCAATAGTGCAAGAGCTCCAAATTGCACAATTTGAGGCTTAAAATTTTCTGGGGCTGGAGTCACTATGGGGTCGCATCATTTGATCTCCATTGAATTGATTGGCTGAATCACTCTCAGAAGCCAGGAGGGCAAATGTCTTCTCAACTAAGAAGTGCTTTGGGGATGATTAGGACATTTTTTTTTACTTAGGGGGTTGCGGACGAATTAACACATCTACACGTGTAAAGAATACCTTTAAAAACTGCAGGGAGGGGTGTATGTTTATGTTATCACACTTGGAAAAAAAAGCAAAATGATAATAATGTAAAAAATATAAAAAAATACTTCCCTAAATAAATTCTGTAAACAAATTTCAGTTTCCAAAAAATATACTAAATGACAGTCACTGTACAAAATAGCAAAGTGCCACTTTGTGATCTGTGGGTCAAATAGGTTTAGGGTCATGCTGTGGACAGGACAGATATAGTCAATGTACAGTCAACTAAAAATGGTGGTTGAAAGACTCCTTTTCCCAGCACTTTTTAATCTGTAGGTCATTCAGGTTTAATGGTCATACTGCGGTACAGGACAGATATAGTTAATGTCCAGTTCAACTAAAATGGTGGTTGAAAGACACCTTTTTCCGGCACTTTTTAATCTGGGGTCGTGCAGGTTTTTGGGGGTCATGCTGCGTTCCAGGACGTGATATTAAAAGTCCAGTTCAAGTAAAATGATGGTTCAAATCATACTGCCTTCTGGCACTTTTTAATTTGTGGGTCATGCAGGTTTAAGGGTCATGCTGTGGTACAAGACAGGGACCGTGACTGGTCTGTGAGTTTTGTTCTGTGACTTTTATAACCTAAGTGTGTTGCCTACGATGTAGCATGTATCCATTTGACTGTGTTTGGGTGTTAATTCCAGCTTCTCCATCCCTGTTTGGGTGTAAGAATGAAGGTGTTGTTCCTCTCCCATAGACTTTAAAGGGCATCGTGATAATCTATTATCGGCTATCGGATATCTTATTGATAATTGCTGATATCGACTATTGACCCGATGACGATAGTCAACGTAATTGCTCATCACTACTCACAACATAATTTTAAGTCTAAGGGTCCATATCCACAGCATGGGTTTTCAGTTGGATTTAGGCTATGTTCACATGGGCACATTTCGGCGTGCATTTAATACGAGCGAGATGCGCGCCAAAATTACGGTAATCTACAGCTCTCATAGAGAAGCATGGATTACGCCTCCTCTCGCCGGGCGTACAATATGATTGTATTGTACGCCTGGGGAGATAAGTGACATATCTATGGGGCCCCGGGGTGCGCCAACCCAACGCATCGCGGGAGTACGTGCCAATCAGCGCAACTTCCAACCACCAATTATGTCGTGTGAACATAGCCTTACAGACAGTTTTCAGATTTGAAAACCATCTGTAAACTGACTGTAAACCTTTTAAATAGACTTACACAGAAAATCCGTGCAGTAGTTCACACTGCACGGATTTTCTGCTGGACATCATAGGTGTAATTTTAGGGGGGGGGGGGAATGTAGGGGACTGGTCCCCCCACTTTTTTTGGGGTGGGGGACTGTCCCCCCACTTTTTAACCACTTAAAAAAAAATCCATATGAAAGCATGAGAATACAGTA